>SKCR01008564.1:0-112459 GCA_019454045.1 Zanthoxylum bungeanum
TAGTCATGATTAATTAAAACACAAATCACAAACATTACAAGATATCATTTCGGAGCCGATTCTATATATCCCCAGTGGAGTCGCCAGACTGTAGACAACAGGAAATCGGCGACGCTGTTCTAGGCTCGCGGCCTAGGTGAGAAGTACGAAATAACATGGAGTCGCCACCCGGTGTGAGCCGGGAAAATGAGATTTAAGGCCGCACTCACCCCTCGCAAGAGAAGACCTCAAACCTTTGGGTTCGGAATGGTCTCTTACTTTATGTCATCTTGTAATGTTTGTGATTTGTGCAATATTAATCAAAACTACTTAACATACATGTACAATGATAATTCAACCTAATTCACATTCATAAAAATAAATCTTACATTTAAATTTACATGCTTCGAAAATGAGTTTTCATAACATAACAAATACAAAAATAAACATGTGGGCCAGTAACTTGGCCACTTTAATGTAGGACCTCGCATACCTGATTAGACGTATCTGACGTCAACCGAATACGCCGCGTCCGTAACAGTAAAGTAACAAAGGGTGCCCTCAGGTCTTACCTTTTAGTCGCTGTCCGGGAGTGCGTTCTACGGTGCCGGAAGGGGTTATCATTCCACTGTTCTCACTGATGCGATTTTTCCGCTGTTTTGTCCGGGTTCGCCGTTTTCAATGTTTTGTCCGTTTTCAACGGATCCGCTGTTTCTCTGCCGTTTTCACTGTTTTCACCCGCGGTTACAGTTTACCGTTTTATCTGTATTCTCACAGTTTCAACTCGCCATTTTTGCCGTTTCACTCGTTATTTCCACTTGTCATTTTTGTACTTTTCTGTTATTTTCTTTCACTCGCTGTTTTCTCTCTTTTTCAACTCAAATTCTTATTCTCTCTCTTGGGTTATCTTGGATCATTTTGGGCCAATTTGCGTGTGCATGGTTAAGGTTTCAGGGGTTGTTTGGGCAGTGTTTTGTGAAATATTTGGAGGATTTTGGGGCTGTTTCTTATGCATGCAAGTGGTCGGTTTTAGGGTTAGTAGTCTAGTTCTCGGCAGTGAATGGAAGGTGCTGAGTGTTGCGTGAAGGAAGGTCATGTCAGTGGGTAAATGGCTCACGGCTAGGGGAAGGTTCACATGGCAGTGAGGCTTAGGGGCTCGGTTGGTCTCTTGCCGAGAGTTGCAGGTGAAGGCTCGACAGTGAGCTGTTGGCAGTGTGCTCGGCAGTGGTAAGTTTGGTGAGGGAAATGGCGTGATGAAGAGTTTCTTGGTACTGCAGGGGGTGTTGGCTCTCGGCATGAAGAGTGGTAGGGAGAAGGGACTGCTAAGGGTTTGTTATGTGTTCAGGCGTGAAGGAACATGGTTGCACTGGCTAGGGCGTTTAGTAAGGCAGTGGCTTATGGTGCAGTGGCTTGGTCTCGGCATTTGTGGGTGACGTGAGTCTGTGAGAGACAAGCGTATGTGTGGATTTTTGAGAGGTGTGAGTGCAGTCGGTCGTGAGTGGCTTTGAGTGATGGCCTTGTGTGTGCGTGTTCTGGTCTGTTTATGGCTTTGTGTTTGATTATTCTTGTGTTCGGTTTGTGGTATGGAGGGCTGATTGTGGCGTGAAATGAGGGATCTGTGGACGTAGGTGGAGAGACACGAGGGAGATGAGTTAGGGTTCAGGTTGTGGCATGATGGGGCTGTTGAAGGTATGTGGCATGAAGCAAAAGGGGCTGATGAAGTGTGGAGTATGGCGAGAGTTAGAGGGCTGTTACATGGCTTATTAGGCGTGGCATGAGCAGGTAGTGAAGTGGAGGGGCTGTTGAGTGAAGGCAAGGGGCAAAGGGCGTGAAGGTCTACGAGAGCTGTTGATGCGTGGAGTGGTTGAAGGTCTACGTGAGCTGCTGTGGTGGCAGTAGAGAGGGGCTGTTCAGTTTTCGTGAGAAGTGTTAAGGGCTGCTAGGGCAAGGTTTGGTGAAGATCCTCTGTCCCGTGAGAGAGAGGGCTGCCGAGAGGTTCCAAAATGATGAGTCCAGTGAGGGATGGTGTTGTTAATGAAGGAAGAGAGGAGGTTCACGTGGGGGAAAGACAATTGGTGTGGGGTTTGATGGAGCTGTGAAGATAATGATCAAGTGCCATCCAGGTGTTGTGCGTGAAGTTGATGGTGATCAAAAATGGTGATGGGAGGGAAGTTTGTTGGTTTGTTAATTGTCAAAATGGGTGGCTTGCATGTGAAAGGTTGGTGAGGGGTTCACGTGGGGAAGAAGACAATTGGTGTGGGGGAATTGTTTGGTACGTGGGGCATGGTGCATTTTGAGTTTGTTATTGTATTTTTGTTTAATTTGTTTTATGTTTTAATTATTTGTTTATTTTTGTTAAAGTTGTTATTTAATTGGTTGGTAATTTTTAATAATTTAATTTAATTCAAATTAATTTAATTGGTTGGTAGATTTTAATTTTGCATGGAAGTTAAAGGGTCACAAGCAAGGAAAATTAGAGAGAGAATAGGTGCGAGAAAGAGCGAGGATAAGGTTCCGAGCGAATGATACTTTGAAACGAAAATGTGATGGCAAAACCCGAAGCAAAACAAGCGAATAAAATCCATCAACAAGTCAATTCTTGACTTTGCCCTTCCGGCGTCCGCTTCCCGCGACTCCCGCGACTTAAAAGAGACTGCCTCCGTACGAGGCCCATCATCGGGCTGGTATGCAAAAATGCAATGCCTACAGTCGCCCCCACTTTGATGGGATTTGTTCAGTGTGTGCCAGTGACAATCCTATCAAAGTTCGTGCAATGCATTTTTACTTACCTGGCTCGCCAGCTGCCACCTTGCTTGCCTGCTGTGTTGAGTTGATGGTGCTAAGCCCCGTACCTAGGGCGTCGCGGTTGCGTCTCCGTACCTAGAGTGCCGCAGTGATGATGTTGATTGTCTGGATGCTAACCCCGTACCTAGGGTGTCGCAGTGACGCCTCCGTACCTAGAGTGCCACAAATGTCTGAATAGTCCACATGCCGTACCTGGCGTGCTAACCCCGTACCTAGGGCGTCGCTGTGGTCTGAATGCTAACCCCGTACCTAGGGTGTCGCAGTGACGTCTCCGTACCTAGAGAGCCATAAAATGCCTGAATGCTAACCCCGTACCTAGGGTGTCGCGGTGACGCCTCCGTACCTAGAGTGCCACAAATGTCTGAGTGCTAACCCCGTACCTAGGGTGTCGCGGTGACGTCTCCGTACCTAGAGAGCCATAAATGTCTGAGTGCTAACCCCGTACCTAGGGTGTCGCAGTGACGTCTCCGTACCT
This sequence comes from Zanthoxylum bungeanum, assembly GCA_019454045.1. Taxonomy (NCBI): domain Eukaryota; kingdom Viridiplantae; phylum Streptophyta; class Magnoliopsida; order Sapindales; family Rutaceae; genus Zanthoxylum; species Zanthoxylum bungeanum. The sequence continues at coordinate 3,260 of SKCR01008564.1, forward strand.
AGAGAGCCACAAATGTCTGAATAGTCCACATGCCGTACCTGGCGTGCTAACCCCGTACCTAGGGCGTCGCTGTGGTCTGAATGCTAACCCCGTACCTAGGGTGTCGCGGTGACGTCTCCGTACCTAGAGAGCCACAAATGTCTGAGTGCTAACCCCGTACCTAGGGTGTCGCGGTGACGTCTCCGTACCTAGAGAGCCACGAATCTCTGAGTGTCAACCCCGTACCTAGGGTGTCGCAGTGATGATGCTAACCCCGTACCTAGGGTGTCGCAGTGACGCCTCCGTACCTAGAGTGCCACAAATGTCTAAACTGTTCCGATATCTCCATACCCGGAGTGCCGTACCTGGCTGAACTGTTCCGATATCTCCATACCCGGAGTGCCGTACCTGGCTTAACTGTTCCGATATCTCCATACCCAAAGTGCTGTACCTGGCAGAATAATCGGATGCCTTCATACCTGGAGTTCCGTACTTGGCAGAATAATCTGATGTCTCCATACCCGGAGTGTCGTACCTGGCAGAATAATCAGATGTCTCCATAGCCGGAGTGCCGTACCTGGCTGAACTGAACCGACGTGGGGCCTCGCCCCCAGAATGCCGTACCCGGCAGAGACTGATAATGAAGTGGGCCTCGACCCCGTGACTCATCCCTGAAACCTGATACTGATGCTGATGTGGGCCTCGGCCCTGGGACTCATCCCCGAAAACTGATGCTAATGCTGATGTGGGTGTAGGCCTCGGCCCTGGGACTCGCCCCTACAACTGATACTGATGATGATGTAGGCCTCGGCCCTGGGACTCGCCCCTGAAACTGATGCTGAAGTAGGTGTAGGCCTCGGTTCTGGGACTCATCCCTGACATTGACGCTGATGTGACGTGATGGTTCGTTCTAAACCTGTGCTCCATTCTCGGAGTGCCATATCTGGCAAAAACTGATGCTGAAATAATGTGGGCCTCGCCCCCAGAATGCCATTCCCGGCAGAAACTGAAACTGATGTAATATGGGCCTCGCCCCCTGAATGCCATTCCCGACAGAAACTGATATGACTAATGATGGCTCTGCCTTCTGAACGCCATATCCGGCTGAAACTGAAACTGATGTGGGCCCTGCCCTCAAAATGCCATACCCGGCTGAAACTGAAACTGACTGATGTGGGCCCCGCCCTCTGAGTGACATACCCGGCAGATACTGAACTGATGTGGGCCGCAACCTCCAGAGTGCCATACCCGGCAGATACTGAACTGATGTGGACTTCGCCCTCAGAATGCCATACCCGGCAGATACTGAACTGGAACTGATGTGGCCCCGCCCTCTGAACGCCATTACCCGGCAAATACTGATACTGAACCGATGTGGGCTTCATCCCCAGAATGCCATACCTGGCAGAAACTGATCTGAACTGGTGTGGGCCCCGCCCTCAGAATACCATACCCGACATAAACTGATCTGAACTGGTGTGGGCCCCACCCCCATAATGCCATACCCGTCTGATACTGATCATGAACTGATGTGGGCCCCGCCCCCATAATGCCATACCCGGCTGATGCTGATCATGAACTGATGTAGGCCCCGCCCAATAATGCCATACCCGGCTGATAGTGATCATGAACTGATGTGGGCCTCGCCCCCAGGTGAGATAGGCCTCACCTTCAAACTGATGCTGATGTGGGGCTTCGCCTACAAGCTGATATGATATTCTACCTCACACATTACACCACCTCTCACGAGATAGTCTTTGATAGATAGAAATATTTGTCCTCAACGGATGCTTTCGCGCGAAATCGAAGAACCTTCAAAGTACTCGACATACTCGGACCCAATCGTCTGAACGGGTGATCTGAGCTAGACTCCATATGTGTATGCGCCAGAGATCTTTCGCAGCTTATTCCTTAAGTAAGCCAACTTGATGATTTCGTCTCAGAGATTCGAACCAGTGGGTCTAACCAACCTGGATGTCTTAATCACATTCTGTGATTACTTCAGCATATTCAATATGATATGGTTTTATCTTTTTTCTTTTGTCTCTTTCTTCTCTTTTTTTTTTCTTTTTCTTTTCTCTTTTTTTTTTCTCTTTTTTTCTTTTTTGACACACCTACCCTTTAAGGTAGCATTTCTCCTCATGGTGGTCCTAATACTCGCCCATGGGTAGCTTCACGCTTATCGGTTATAGGTGGTCATTTTTTTTTCTTTTTTTATTTCAGAGTCTTTTTTTTTTTTCAACCATATCATATATCATAGCATCAGTAAACAAGTGTGGACACTCAAGCAAATGTTCATTCACCGATACTTCATCCCTTCAACTAGTCACCTAACTAACCACTCAGGCTTCCACTGCTATGATCCCGTAATAAGTGCTTAGGAGTCTAATCTAAGATCAATCCATTCAAAGTACTGGATGAGAGCGCGTCTCGCACTTTTGTGTAGGGTTTCTCCCTACAGCATGCAATGTCATCACATGACATATGTCTAATTATCAAAGGCTTCTCTCACTCATTTTTTTCTCTCTTTTTTTCATCTTTTTTTTTCGTTTCTTTTTTCTTTTTTTTTTTTCTTTTTCTTTTTTTCTCTCTTTTTTTTTTTCATCATTTTTTTTTTCTGTTTTTTTCATTCATTTTTTTTCAACAATTAAAAAAATACAAACTTTTCAATTAAAACACAAACTTTCAAATAGGCCTTGGAATACTTGGTCAGCATGGCACATCACTGATTCAGATCAATGTCCAATTTACGCTTCTTGCCACGATTACTATCAGCCAGTCCATTTGGAGAGGATGGGTCGAGCTTCGGTTAAATGCTAGGATCTGGTCAATCAGCTCTTCGGCATTTGTTGCAGTCAAGAAAATGTCTTCCACAGATTTGGTGATGAATTCATGCTCTCTGCTTCCGCAAGAAACACAAACAGGAAATCGAAGAAGTGCTCAACATTAAGCAGCCCAATGGGCTTCCGGTGAACGTTCAGGTGTGCCCATGATGCCACTGTAAATATTTCTTCGAATGTGCCAAGTCCACCTGGCAATGCAATGAACGCATCTGCAGTATTAATCATTTCATGGAGTCGTTCAGACATACCTGAAACTGATGTGACGTGATGGTTCGTTCTAAACCTGTGCTCCATTCTCGGAGTGCCATATCTGGCAAAAACTGATGCTGAAATAATGTGGGCCTCGCCCCCAGAATGCCATTCCCGGCAGAAACTGAAACTGATGTAATATGGGCCTCGCCCCCTGAATGCCATTCCCGACAGAAACTGATATGACTAATGATGGCTCTGCCTTCTGAACGCCATATCCGGCTGAAACTGAAACTGATGTGGGCCCTGCCCTCAAAATGCCATACCCGGCTGAAACTGAAACTGACTGATGTGGGCCCCGCCCTCTGAGTGACATACCCGGCAGATACTGAACTGATGTGGGCCGCAACCTCCAGAGTGCCATACCCGGCAGATACTGAACTGATGTGGACTTCGCCCTCAGAATGCCATACCCGGCAGATACTGAACTGGAACTGATGTGGGCCCCGCCCTCTGAACGCCATACCCGGCAAATACTGATACTGAACCGATGTGGGCTTCGCCCCCAGAATGCCATACCTGGCAGAAACTGATCTGAACTGGTGTGGGCCCCGCCCCCAGAATACCATACCCGACATAAACTGATCTGAACTGGTGTGGGCCCCACCCCCATAATGCCATACCCGTCTGATACTGATCATGAACTGATGTGGGCCCCGCCCCCATAATGCCATAACCCGGCTGATGCTGATCATGAACTGATGTAGGCCCCGCCCAATAATGCCATACCCGCTGATAGTGATCATGAACTGATGTGGGCCTCGCCCCCAGGTTGAGATAGGCCTCACCTTCAAACTGATGCTGATGTGGGGCTTCGCCTATAAGCTGATATGATATTCTACCTCACACATTACACCACCTCTCACGAGATAGTCTTTGATAGATAGACATATTTTGTCCTCAACGGATGCTTTCGCGTCGAAATCGAAGAACCTTCAAAGTACTCGACATACTCGGACCCAATCGTCTGAACGGGTGATCTGAGCTAGACTCCATATGTGTATGCGCCAGAGATCTTTCGCAGCTTATTCCTTAAGTAAGCCAACTTGATGATTTCGTCTCAGAGATTTGAAACCAGTGGGTCTAACCAACCTGGATGTCTTAATCACATTCTGTGATTACTTCAGCATATTCAATATGATATGGTTTTATCTTGTCTCTTTGTTTTCTCTTGTTCTCTTTTTTTCTTTTTTTCTTTTTTTCTTTTCTCTTTTTTTTTTTCTTTTTTTCTTTTCTCTTTCTTTTTTTCTCTTTTTTTGACACACCTACCCTTTAAGGTAGCATTTCTCCTCATGGTGGTCCTAATACTCGCCCATGGGTAGCTTCACGCTTATCGGTTATAGGTGGTCTTTTTTTTTCTTTTTTTATTTCAGAGACTTTTTTTTTTTCAACCATATCATATATCATAGCATCAGTAAACAAGTGTGGACACTCAAGCAAACGGTCATTCACCGATACTTCATCCCTTCAACTAGTCACCTAACTAACCACTCAGGCTTCCACTGCTATGATCCCGTAATAAGTGCTTAGGAGTCTAATCTAAGATCAATCCATTCAAAGTACTGGATGAGAGCGCGTCTCGCACTTTTTGTTTCTAGGGTTTCTCCCTACAGCATGCAATGTCATCACATGACATATGTCTAATTATCAAAGGCTTCTCTCACTCATTTTTTTTTTCTCTCTTTTTTTCATCTCTTTTTTTTCGTTTTCTTTTTTTTTTTTTTTTTTTTTTCTTTTTTTTTTTTTTTTTTCTTTTTTTTTCTCTCTTTTTTTTTCATTCATTTTTTTTTTCTCTTTTTTTTTTCATTCATTTTTTTTCAACAATTAAAATAAAATACAAACTTTTCAATTAAAACACAAACTTTCAAATAGGCCTTGGAATACTTGGTCAGCATGGCACATCACTGATTCAGATCAATGTCCAATTTGCGCTTCTTGCCACGATTACTATCAGTCCAGTCCAATTTGGAGAGGATGGGGTCGAGCTTCGGTTCAAATGCTAGGATCTAGTCAATCAGCTCTTCGGCATTTGTTGCAGTCAAGAAAATGTCTTCCACAGATTTGGTGATGAATTCATGTCTCTTGGCTTCCGCAAGAAACACAAACAGGAAATCGAAGAAGTGCTCAACATTAAGCAGCCCAATGGGCTTCGGTGAACGTTCAGGTGTGCCCATGATGCCACTGTAAATATTTCTTCGAATGTGCCAAGTCCACTGGCAATGCAATGAACGCATCTGCAGTATTAATCATTTCATGGAGTCGTTCAGACATACTGATACAATGCGCTCGTCTCCATTTGTTGGCCCGATTAACTGTTCATCTGCCAAAGGTCTCGGGATGATTCCCAAAACAGGACCGCCACCATCTTGAACGGCTTTTGAAATAGCTCCCATCATTCCCAGATTGCCACCGCCATATACCAAGTGCAAGTTTTTCGCAGCCATGACTCGCCCCAATTCCTTAGCAGCTTCCAAGAATTTAGGTTTGTTACCAGGGTTAGATCCACAGAATACACAAATTTTCTTGAATCGTTGCTGTGAGGTTGCTTCCATTTTTTTCTTTTTTACTTTGGATATATGTCTGATCGTGTTGAGGAGAGCAATGCCGATCTGAATTTATAGGACCTGCAAAAGAGGTGAACATTAATTGCAATAACGATGGTTAGCTAAACCACAGAAAGAGTCGTCAGAAGTCAAAAAGGTTACTGGATCCTGTCTGCGAAAACAAGAGAAAATCGTGAGATGTCAAAAAGTTGTGGATTCGTTCCACGAAAATAATCAGAAAATAACAAAGGAAATCATGATATGTCAAAAAGTTGTGGATTCTTTCCACAAAAAATAATAGAAAATACCAACATAATTTCTCAAACGTCAAAAGTTGTAGATCTCTTCCACCTCAACATGTCATCAACGGTCCGAACAGTTGTAGATTCTGTCTACGAAAATACCAAAACAAGTCACGAAAGGTCAAAAAGTATGGATCATACTTATGAAAATAACAGAAAATAACAAAGCCAAGGCAATAATTAAGGTAAAGGAATTGTGTACTCAATACGTTGTTCGCTTGGTATAAATTCATTAAGGTGCGTCTCATGAATTCTTTCCTTACTCTGCCACCACTAATAAATTAGCTCTCATTCTTGTGATTGCCCAAACACCATTCCCTCTGTCTTAACATGCTCCGCCTTTGCTTTTGTCTACAAGAATAACACACAAAATTAAAAACTCAACAACATGTATACACAAAACATGAAAACAGAAATCGCAACAAAGTGCACTGGTTGCCTCCCTGTTAGCGCTAAATTCCTCGTCTTCAGCCAGACATGACCGAAATCCTTCCGTCAAGGTGGCTTTATCGCCGTCTTTAGGTCTTTTGCCGCTTTTTAATTTTTGCTGTTTTCTATTCTTTCTTTTTTCTTCTTTAAACCTGCAAATACAAAAAAAAAAAAAAATAAAGGCATATGCATGTACGTATGCAAGAGTAGAGATACTCCCTTTTCGTGATAGCTTGGCTCCTCATTGTGCTCCTCGGCGCCATGTGTCTTTGGCCGCCTCCTGCGGGTTCTCTTTTTGAAATCTGTAAAAACAACACACAAAACAAGAATGCTAGTTACGTGTATGCATGGATGAATTCCCTATCCCGTTGGGTTAGGCCTTCCGCCAATTTCCTTAGTGACTGCTCAGTCTTCTCTTTCTCAGGCTAAATACAGCTTCAATCTGTCAACATTGATCAGCTCGGTGAACTCATTCCTTTCTAAGTCTGGAAGCTTCGCTGCTCCGTTTTCCAATTTCTGAATGGCCATTCTGTCTTTTCTGCTTCTTTCTTCTGAGAATTCTCTGTGTTCCAGATACCTCTGAATATCATGATACCAAGGCTTCCCGTCATTGACTTCCATATCCAATATCCTTTCTGTCTCATACACTGGTTTGCTTGCAGTTGTCAGCGTAAGTGGTCTCATCACCAATTTCTTTGGATTTTCCCAAGTCGCGGCTAGTGTCGCCAATGCATCAGTCATATGATTTTCTTCGGCATGTGCTGAAATTTGTAATCAGGGATAGTATGTGCCAGACTTCTGAGGTAGAACAAGTATGGCTTCAACCATTCTTCCTTTAACTCTCATTCTTCTTGCATCTTCAACTTTTCAATAATCTTTGACAAAGGTTTACCCAAGTTGGAGAATTGTCTGTTTCTGATAGGGGCAATCTCTGAGGGGATAGTCTTGATCCTTGAAGGTTCTCCAATGATCCATTCGTCTTGGCTTGGCTTCCAATCGATCTAGGCGGGATCCCTCGTTGACTGACTTGCTCATGTTGGTTGACGATCCCTTGACAAATTTTCCTTCTTTCCCAACCATACGAGAGTCTATAATGGCTTCTAAGACAAAAAGGGTTAACATGATGCATGTATGCATGACATATGATGTATAGAAATAATAAGCTCATAAAAGACTAATTGGCACGTTATCATTTTAAAGTATTTAATCACATTATTGCGCGGTGAAAACTTGTTCCAGTTGAAAAGACCTAACAGGTTTGCATTTTTGCGATAACATGTCTAAATAACTTCAAATGATAAACGGCTCAAACACAAACTGGGCCACCGTCCGTCATTTCAAAAATTTTGGCCTAATTGTCAAAAAGGACATGAACTAGTCCCGGTTTAAACGACAACGAGTTCATATCTTTTAACAAAGAGTCCAAATAAATCCAAATGATAACAGTCCAAAACACAAGCATAAACCCAGATGACAACAGTCTAAAACAGGAGCACAAACACAGTAGTCATGATTAATTAAAACACAAATCACAAACATTACAAGATATCATTTCGGAGCCGATTCTATATATCCCCAGTGGAGTCGCCAGACTGTAGACAACAGGAAATCGGCGACGCTGTTCTAGGCTCGCGGCCTAGGTGAGAAGTACGAAATAACATGGAGTCGCCACCCGGTGTGAGCCGGGAAAATGAGATTTAAGGCCGCACTCACCCCTCGCAAGAGAAGACCTCAAACCTTTGGGTTCGGAATGGTCTCTTACTTTATGTCATCTTGTAATGTTTGTGATTTGTGCAATATTAATCAAAACTACTTAACATACATGTACAATGATAATTCAACCTAATTCACATTCATAAAAATAAATCTTACATTTAAATTTACATGCTTCGAAAATGAGTTTTCATAACATAACAAATACAAAAATAAACATGTGGGCCAGTAACTTGGCCACTTTTAATGTAGGACCTCGCATACCTGATTAGACGTATCTGACGTCAACCGAATACGCCGCGTCCGTAACAGTAAAGTAACAAAGGGTGCCCTCAGGTCTTACCTTTTAGTCGCTGTCCGGGAGTGCGTTCTGCGGTGCCGGAAGGGGTTATCATTCCACTGTTCTCACTGATGCGATTTTTCCGCTGTTTTGTCCGGGTTCGCTGTTTTCAATGTTTTGTCCGTTTTCAACGGATCCGCTGTTTCTGCCGTTTTCACTGTTTTCACCCGCGGTTACAGTTTACCGTTTTATCTGTATTCTCACAGTTTCAACTCGCCATTTTTGCCGTTTCACTCGTTATTTCCACTTGTCATTTTTTCTGTACTTTTCTGTTATTTTCACTCGCTGTTTTCTCTCTTTTTCAACTCAAATTCTTATTCTCTCTCTTGGGTTATCTTGGATCATTTTGGGCCAATTTGCGTGTGCATGGTTAAGGTTTCAGGGGTTGTTTGGGCAGTGTTTTGTGACAATTTTTGGAGGATTTTGGGGCTGTTTCTTATGCATGCAAGTGGTCGGTTTTAGGGTTAGTAGTCTAGTTCTCGGCAGTGAATGGAAGGTGCTGAGTGTTGCGTGAAGGAAGGTCATGTCAGTGGGTAAATGGCTCACGGCTAGGGGAAGGTTCACATGGCAGTGAGGCTTAGGGGCTCGGTTGGTCTCTTGCCGAGAGTTGCAGGTGAAGGCTCGACAGTGAGCTGTTGGCAGTGTGCTCGGCAGTGGTAAGTTTGGTGAGGGAAATGGCGTGATGAAGAGTTTCTTGGTACTGCAGGGGGTGTTGGCTCTCGGCATGAAGAGTGGTAGGGAGAAGGGACTGCTAAGGGTTTGTTATGTGTTCAGGCGTGAAGGAACAATGTTGCACTGGCTAGGGCGTTTAGTAAGGCAGTGGCTTATGGTGCAGTGGCTTGGTCTCGGCATTTGTGGGTGACGTGAGTCTGTGAGAGACAAGCGTATGTGTGGATTTTTGAGAGGTGTGAGTGCAGTCGGTCGTGAGTGGCTTTGAGTGATGGCCTTGTGTGTGCGTGTTCTGGTCTGTTTATGGCTTTGTGTTTGATTATTCTTGTGTTCGGTTTGTGGTATGGAGGGCTGATTGTGGCGTGAAATGAGGGATCTGTGGACGTAGGTGGAGAGACACGAGGGAGATGAGTTAGGGTTCAGGTTGTGGCATGATGGGCTGTTGAAGGTATGTGGCATGAAGCAAAAGGGGCTGATGAAGTGTGGAGTATGGCGAGAGTTAGAGGGCTGTTACATGGCTTATTAGGCGTGTCATGAGCAGGTAGTGAAATGGAGGGGCTGTTGAGTGAAGGCAAGGGGCAAAGGGCGTGAAGGTCTACGAGAGCTGTTGATGCGTGGAGTGGTTGAAGGTCTACGTGAGCTGCTGTGGTGGCAGTAGAGAGGGGCTGTTCAGTTTTCGTGAGAAGTGTTAAGGGCTGCTAGGGCAAGGTTTGGTGAAGATCCTCTGTCCCGTGAGAGAGAGGGCTGCCGAGAGGTTCCAAAATGATGAGTCCAGTGAGGGATGGTGTTGTTAATGAAGGAAGAGAGGAGGTTCACGTGGGGAAGAAGACAATTGGTGTGGGCTTTGATGGAGCTGTGAAGATAATGATCAAGTGCCATCCATGTGTTGTGCGTGAAGTTGATGGTGATCAAAAATGGTGATGGGAGGGAAGTTTGTTGGTTTGTTAATTGTCAAAATGGGTGGCTTGCATGTGAAAGGTTGGTGAGGGGTTCACGTGGGGAAGAAGACAATTGGTGTGGGGGAATTGTTTGGTACGTGGGGCATGGCATTTTGAGTTTGTTATTGTATTTTTGTTTAATTTGTTTTATGTTTAATTTTTGTTTTTTTTTGTTAAAGTTGTTATTTAATTGGTTGGTAATTTTTAATAATTTAATTTAATTCAAATTAATTTATTGGTTGGTAGATTTTAATTTTGCATGGAAGTTAAAGGGTCACAAGCAAGGAAAATAGAGAGAGAATAGGTGCGAGAAAGAGCGATGATAAGGTTCCGAGCGAATGATACTTTGAAACGAAAATGTGATGGCAAAACCCGAAGCAAAACAAGCGAATAAATCCATCAACAAGTCAATTCTTGACTTTGCCCTTCCTGCGTCCGCTTCCCGCGACTCCCGCGACTTAAAAGAGACTGCCTCCGTACGAGGCCCATCATCGGGCTGGTATGCAAAAATGCAATGCCTACATTAATCTAATGCTTCCAAAATACTAATTAATTCAATTAATCATGCTCTACATTTCCAATTCATGTCCAACACAAATTGAAGCAAAATCAATCTTATAACATGTTTCAAGGCTCACGGCTAAGGCATACAAAATCATTCTATTTGATTTCAATCCAATTTAAATCAACATTCAATATTTCTATCATGCCAACAACACATCCAATATGTCAAATTTCAAAAATTCCCATGAGCTAATTCTAGGGTATATGCGGCAAGCATGTGAATTTGGGGTAAATTAATCAAATCATTTTTTTTCACAAAATCAATGACATACAAATCCAATTAAACATCATATAAGCTCAACCAAGTCATCAATTTAGGAAAATCAAGCTCCAAACACAAAATTCCCAAATTAAAGTTTAAGAGCCCTAGAATTCCAAATCAAACTTAGATCGCTCTGATACCATTGTTAGTGTTCCTAGAACATGCCAAGATCTCTAAGCTGTGATTTGTGTGTGAATAAATCAAAAGGGAGTTGCGGAATACTCACATTGACCGGATTGAGTTCAAAACTTTTTCCTTCTTTGTTGGATGTGTTGGAAGCTTCGGAGCTTGAGATCGAGTTCCAAACTCTCGGGTATGTATCCATATAACCTTCACTTGACTCCTTTAAGTGCTAGCTAGAACAAAATAAGCTCAAAATCGCCCTCTAAGAGAAGCAATATTCGGTTTGGGAGAAAGGGATCCAATCGGCCTTGATGAGGCAAGGCCATTCGGGCAAGAACCATGGCCATTCGGCCAAGAAGTGATCCGATCGTCCAAGCTCAATGGCCATTCGGCCAAGATACTTCAAGGCCATTCGGCCAAGTTAGAGAAAAGAGAGAGAGAAGAGTTTTTTTGTGTTTTGTTTCTAAAACAAAAATTCCAATTACACTTTTCCAAAAGGTGTATATGCTTTTTCCAAAAACAAAGGCAAAGCGTTGGAGAGAAAATGGCATTTAATGCCTCCAACCACTTCCATCACTCAAGTTGACACTTGATAGACCTGTGATGTAAGTTGGTGGGACCCACTTTAATTTAAAATTCAAGTGGCTTTCTCAACACACTTCGGGCTTGGGTTCACTTAATCCGATTAAACGAATTTTCCATCGCGAAATAATTAAATCTAATTTAATTAAATAATAATGCCTAGCAAAATTATTACGGAAGTCGCTCGCGAATTAATTCCAAATTAATTCGTTCGCTTGAATTAAAATCTAACTTTAATTCCGCATTGAAATCTAATTTCAATTAATATATTTAATATATTATTTTAGCCCAATTAAATAAATTAAATAGTAAAATCTAATTTAACTATTAAATTTACTTTACCGATTAATTCTAAATTAATCGCGTTCTCTCTCTTTGACGAATTTATTCCCAGATAAATTCTCGACGCAATTAATCCCAGATTAATTCTTTCTCTTTTAATTAATCCAGATTAATTTATTGCCATAATTAATCCAGATTAATTTTCTCTCTCATAATTAATCCCAGATTAATTTTGTTCGAGTCAAAAACCATCGATGAATCTTCGGGATGCAACCCAAGAGATCCCTGGATATGTTGGCAGTAAATACAATTATCAGACTATCCGAATACGTGCGTATCCAGTACCACGTCCTTACCGATTTACAAGACATGGTTGGCTTCTAGCAAAGCACCGTGCCTACCCAATTCTCCAGAAATATTCTTTAATTGAATATATAATCTTTATCAGGCGTAGTATACGTAGTATTCCGTATTACGATCCAGTATCGAATGTCACATGCTAGGCCTGGGGCTGGAATTGTGACTACCCCGTACGAAGCACATATTAGATCTCTGGTAACTAGTCTCTATAATCGGATAATCATGACCTTGTCATATTATCCCGATAGCTGCAGCATACAAGAGTACTAGTTCCGTATCCTACGTGATCATCATGTCAATATGACTGAAGTGATACTTCCATCTTGACATCATACCCAATACACTACGATTCTCAGTATACCCAGAAGAGGCGTACACAGAACCTGTTAAAGCCTCGGACGACCAAAACCAAAGTATACTGATTGTCGCAAGTATTAGCGATGCAAGTCTTAGGTTAAGACCAAATACACCTACCCTGATTCGGACTCCCATAGACACATAGTCATACTACCAATGAGATTCCGAGGGGTCTATCCAGAGCGAAGCTCTTTCCGTACCATCGGTAAACGGAACCTCCTATTACACTTGCATGTGTATCCAATACCCAAATATAAGAGAACTATGCAGTTACGCTTCCATAACACGCACAAGTGTAATACTAGCCTATTCCGAATTATCGATGTCCAGTCTCGATAATACTACGACTAGGGATAATTAATGATTAAACCTTACGTGGATTAATATTGTCTCATATCTTATTAATATGGTACTAATCATATGGAATTTTATCATTTATTTATATCTCGGTAATCCAATTACAAATGATAAAAGAGCAATTTCCTTTGTCACATAGTTAATTTGTACAACAACACCATGTTCTGTACAAATAGTGATGCTATGAGTCATAATTGTCCAACATATGTTGCCTTAGTTGATCGATCAAATTGGTCATATGAAGAACATGCGAGCTCACAGCTTGCCCCTCGTTCAGTCGCGCATGGAACAATTCCATTGCAACTTTGTGAACAATGATTTATTCTTGGTTCATAAACGATTCTCTTAATCGCATCATCATACTATACGCATCTGACATGCCATAGTATTATTTCTTGAGTCCCAGTGTCAGCGAACTTAAGATGTATGATTTAACTTTTAAATCATCATCTTTCCAAGCTTGGAAAACTTGGTGTTCCTCCGATGTTGCATCCTCGGACACTGCAAGGGACAGCGAACCCTCAAGAACATATCCCAACTTCTCGGAATCAAGGAATATCCTTAAATCCAAGTCCCAATCGGCAAAGTTCTCAGCGCCTTTGAGTTTGTTCGTATACAACATTCACGCAAACTGATTAGAAGATGGTGCCGCCATCGCAAATCTATCACATAGATCACGAAAAACGGTTAGCAGATAAAAAACAGTTTCATATAATATCTAAAGCATTAACTAGATCATGGATTTTTAATCTAAGAATGCCTCTCCCACTAAATCATGCAAAACTGTAATCACTAAATAGAATATAAAGATTTAATAATTAAATTAAATACAAATAGTGAAAGGTGGATCCCATGAATATATTTCAGCTCACAGCAGTGGCACGGTATCGCCTACGTATATTCATCAGGTAGACAACTCCTTGTCAATCACTCAATAGTGACTCCTGGATTTCCGGTCCTGGTCGTTTCTCGTTGTGATAGCTTTGGCACGTTCACAAGGAGACGTACCAAGGTTAAACTTTTCAATGATAAACTCAAGCTACTTGCGTAACCCTGACAGCTTTGTCACGTTCAAGATTTCGCTTTCGCTTGAATTTATCTAGTATCTAATATACATCCGGCATAAATAAATTTCTATTGGCTACACCCTCACAACAATGACACTGCCTCAGATGTAGTCATGGTAAACCATATTGACAAGACGGACAATGTAATATGCATCAAATACATAATTAACATAAACCTTATTAATTAGGGATTTTCCGCAAAAGATGCTTTTTACTTTATTTAATCAAATCAAATAAACACATGCATGCATCAAGTAAAGAATAAATTAAACATTGAATTTAAAAGGCATAAACATATTAGGTTGTCCAGAATCAGACTCGCTTTGATACCAATTTGTAGGGGTTTTATGGCGAAAATCCAGTAACGTAGCGGAATAGTGGAAAATCAAAATTTTCCTATTTCAAAATTTTTCTTGGATCAATTAAATAACTTATTTATTTAATTACCCAATTTTCAAATTTTGAAAAATACACAAGAAATCAAATTTCTTAGTAATTACCGAATTGCCCCAATACTTTACAAATTGATCATTTTTGTCCTAAAATTGTCAAATATAATTTTGGATGATTCTAAATCATTTCTAAAATGATTTCCGACATATCCAATACATCAAAATTAGTTGCAATAAAATCCCCAATTTTTGCCTAATTGCCGTGAGCACCCCAAATTTTCGGTTAATTGCAATTTAGTCCATTTTGTTCAAAACATGCCAAGATCAAATCCAATCATCCCAAAATTTTACATACATCATATACACTCCATATTACATCACATATATGAAAATACCCAAATTTGGAAGTGCTTAAGAACCCTAAGTTTATAATTTCACCAAATTGACCAATATTACCAAATCTTTAAAATCCAACACTTTAATTCTTTCTTTACAACACCAAACAAGTCTCACCACTTTGAAATAATTCTAAAAAAATTCTAGGTCACCAAGGAGTGGCTCAACAACTCTAGAATGGCAACTTGATTATCAAATAATCAAAAGTAAGCCTTTGAAACCATTTCAAGTTTACTTACATGTATACATCTTTCATTCAAGTTCACAACCAATTAAAAACAAACTATATGAAAAGAGACAACATCAAATCAACACATATTGAAGCTAAGCATGTTAGAAATATTTTTCATGTTGAAAGCTTTAAAGAAAAACTTACAAATACCAAAGATTTCTAAGCCTTTTCCTTTTGCCTTCAAACTTTTCTCTCAACTTCCTTTTTGTTTATTTTATGTCTAATGAACTTATGAAACCCTAAAATGAAACAAAATAATTTATACCTCACACCAATGCCTTGGCCGAAATTTGGTATTACAAAATATCTAGATATTTTATTTTTGTTACAATTAAAGTTAGCTTTATCAACTTGTTAAAATGATCATTACAACTTTAATGAATAATTCAACAAGTCAACAAAAGCAACTAAAGCATTTCCAAAAAATATCACAACTTATGATATTATATTTTTAATTATTTAATAATTAAATAATTAAATAATTATTTAAATATAAATATATTAAATATATGTATTATATTTACATTAAATATTCAAATACATATATATTTATGATATTAATCAAATATCACAATTTGACATTTAATTAATGTGTATTTGATAAAATCTATCATTAAATGCAAATACACAAAAATTAGGAAATGACTATTAGGTCTCTTCACATGTATTTTTCGTTTAACCTTCAAACGACTTATAAATAATCAGTATTATTCATAAAAGTTGCCATAGTGCTCTACGAGTATATTTCACTAGTGAGACTCTCTAGATTCAGGCATATCCGTCACGAAATCTAATTTCTTATCCATAATTTACCCACCCGTAAATTATGACGACCACTGATAAACACGCTGAATTATACAGGTCGAGGTCATGGAAAATGTATATTTCCTTCGTCATAGGTATCCGGATATATCCCAGAGTTATAGATGTAGGTGTCAAATCTCTATAGGGACAATCCCGTCGACGTCTTTATTAGCAATCTCTAAAAGAACACTTAGAACTGACTTCTAAAGTGTACCACAGGCCCATGATTTTTTATCTGATTGCTAAACAGAAATGGAATACCTATGCTCTGTACACAGAACTGACGGATCCTATCTCGACACACACATGACACATTGAGGATCTGTCCACAACCAACGAACAAGTAGAGGTCTGATCTAAATAGATCAGTGACATGACTGCCATCTAAGTGTGGAAGATGTCTCATGTGCCTACAGTGGTATGTCAAGTCTAAGAATCACAAATGCTACTCAACCCGAGAAGATTCTTATTGATGTTGGTGTACCATCTATTAAGAATATTCGGTGAGTCGTTCAGTGTTTATCCGCTATAAACACCTACACGTCTATACGAGTCCCTAAGACTCATAGTTCATTGAGAATCCATTGGAATCATATATTCCAGTATACAACATGTATCGATTTCAACGGGTTTACTTTACTGACCAAGTAGTGTAAACCTTGACAGGAACTGTCTGAGAATGACAACGTCATGATACAACTCAATGTCAGTTGCGAAGTTTTTTGCAACATTATCATGACTAATCATCTAAGGTATATTACGTCTTTACCATATTAAAAGATATATTATATTACAGAAACTGCTTAATTTATTCATAATAAAACGTTTTACAAAAGTATTCTCAAGGAAATACAACCGGGAATTGGCGCTCTGAGCACCAACCCCAACAACAAAATATTATTAATCATATTAATAATATTTATACATATGTGAGTATATAATTGGATTATCCAATTACACTAAATCTGCTACAGTATATTGAGCTAGCACGGGGACCAAATGGACCTACGGTTCCGAGCTCCAATAATCTCGAAATATTAATTAAGCTCTTAATTAAATATTCTAAATTATTAACTCCGGGTTATTGCACTAAAAACCCGAAGCTGCACTCTCGTTACCGCAGATGGTATATTAAGCTCTTAATTAAATATTTTGATAAATGAATAATGCTGTAGACAACAGAACCTGGGCGACGCTTTTCTAGGCTCGCGGCCTATTTGAGAATACGAAATAACATGGAGTCGCCACCCGGTGTGAACCGGGACAAAGATTTAAGGCCGCACTCACCCCTCGCAAGGGAAGACCTCAAACCGTTGGGTTCGGAATGGTCCCTTACTTATGTCATTGTGATGATATAATTTGTGCACTAAATCAACCGCATCTATCCAATAATCATGCTCAAGGGTACTTAGATCTAACATGCTTTCATCCAAATAATTCCACGCAATGTAACACAACAAGCATATTAAACCATTAAATCAACATGTATGAATCATTACCCAAACGCATCATAAACTAAGAACATGCATAGTGAACAACCTAAACATGCTTTAACAAACAAATAACAAACTAAATTAAACCATGCTTCAAATAATAAACAAATAACCTAAAGACTATAACATGCTCAAATACAAGTTTGGATGGGACAAAACATATGTCTCTTAAGTGGTACGTGGCGTTGTATCCCGAGTACAAACCGCACTACCGTCCATTCGGATTCGGCTACGGAATTTACGTCCGGGTTTCCATCCTATATACCACAAAAGGGAACACAGGTCCCGCCCATCCAACAATCAAATCATGCCTCAAACGACTCTCATGCAATTATATATCAAAGTAAAATAAAATAAAGAATAAAGAAGATAGGTAAAAGGTACCCCAGGTCTAACCTCTTTTGTCGATCTTTGGAAGCGCGTTCCAAGTCCGTTGGAAGGGCGAATGATCCGAAACCTTTCCAAATTGTTTGCTCACTGTTTTCCCTTGTTTTTTGATGCTTGGGCTGCTGTTTTATCTCCGTTTCACCGCTGTTTGATCGCTGCGTTTCAGGTCACTGGTTCGGGCGTTTTAGTGGACTGTTTTAGTGATTTTGGTGGTCTCGGGAGGGGCGTTTGTAAAGATTTTTCGGTGAAACTTTTTGGGTATTTTTGGGATGGTTTTAAGATGATTTTAGGACTGTTTTGATGGGCTAAGGACGCAAGGAAACTGACCAGAACAGCGGCTAAACTACAGCAGTTCACTCGAGCAGTGAAGCCGTTTCAGGGACTGCTTTGGGCGCTACTTTGGGCTGCTTTGGGGCTGATTTTTGCGGCACTTCAGGGACTGAAAATAAGGTTGATATGGGGGTAATTTAGGGCTGTGAATGGTGGTTGGAAGTTGGCAAAGGATGGGGGTAATTGAGGGTTGGCGTGAATGGTGTGGTGGATGAAGGTGGATGCGGCCTTGGTGGTTTCTTGGCTTCAGGGATGCGGCAATATCAAGTTCTTGGGGAATGCTAGGGCGTGCTAGGGGGGCTTCTAAGATTCTTGAATATGATATGTGTGCCTCTTCATGTTTGTGGGCAAAGGTCTCTTTTTATAGGCAAAGGGAGAGAGCTTTCCTTTTTAGATTAGGAAGGAATCTCCTAATTGATTTCTAATAAGGAATGCATCTCCTAATTAGGATTTGGGATTGGATTTGATTTGGTAATGATTTTATTTATTTAGGCAAGGATTAATCAATATTTAAACATGTGATTAATGTGCAATTTACCTAAATAAGGCACTAATGGGCGTGAATCATGACCAATGGGCATAGGCTTGGTTTGACTTGGGTTGACTTGGGTTGACTTGGGTATTTGGGCTTGGTTTGGGTTAGGTAGGTGATCTATGGGAGTGTTGGGCCTAAGATAAGCTTAGAAACGGAGGTATAACAAGCAACCGAAGCGAAACAACTCGGAGAAATTCATCAAAGATTATATTTTCCAACTTTACCCTTCTAACGTTCTTTTCCCGCGACTTTCATGACTAAGAGGGAGTTGTCTCCATATAAGACTCCTCATCGGGTGTTATGCAAAAATGCAATGTCTACAGTCGCCCCCACTTTGATGGGACTTGTGCAGTGTGTGACAATGACAATTCCATCAAAGTACGTGCAATGCATTTTTACTTACCTGGCTCGCCAGTTGCCACTTGACTTGCCGTGTTGATTCGAGTTGAAGTTGTGTTGAGGTGCTTCGACCTCTGGTCCATTCCCGAACCGTTGTTGTGATGTGATGAGGTCCATTCCCGAACCGTCACCGTGTTGTGGTCCATTCCCGAACCGATCTCCATTCCCGGAGTGTTGCTGTGATGTGATGAGGTCCATTCCCGAACCGTCACCGTTGTGGTCCATTCCCGAACCGATCTCCATTCCCGGAGTGTTTGTGATATGATGTGATGAAGTCCATTCCCGAACTGTCACCGTGTTGTGGTCCATTCCCGAACCGATCTCCATTCCCGGAGTGTTGTTGTGATGTGATGTGATGAAGTCCATTCCCGAACTGTCACCGTTGTGGTCCATTCCCGAACCGATCTCCATTCCCGGAGTGTTGTTGTGATATGATGTGATGAAGTCCATTCCCGAACTGTCACCGTGTTGTGGTCCATTCCCGAACCGATCTCCATTCCCAGAGTGTTGTTGTGATGTGATGTGATGAAGTCCATTCCCGAACTGTCACCGTTGTGGTCCATTCCCGAACCGATCTCCATTCCCGGAGTGTGTTGTTGTGATATGATGTGATGAAGTCCATTCCCGAACTGTCACCGTGTTGTGGTCCATTCCCGAACCAATCTCCATTCCCTGAGTGTTGTTGTGATATGATGTGATGAAGTCCATTCCCGAACTGTCACCGTGTTGTGGTCCATTCCCGAACCGATCTCCATTCCCGGAGTGCCATTCCCGGCGTGCTCATTCCCGAGCTGTCCATTCCCGGACTGTCCATTCCCGGACTAAATCTCCATTCCCGGAGTGCCATTCCCGGCGTGCTCATTCCCGAGCGTGCTCATTCCCGAGCTGTCCATTCCTGGACTAAATCTCCATTCCCGGAGTGCCATTCCCGGCGTGCTCATTCCCGAGCGTGCTCATTCCCGAGCTGTCCATTCCTGGACTAAATCTCCATTCCCGGAGTGCCATTCCCGGCGTGCTCATTCCCGAGCGTGCTCATTCCTGAGCTGTCCATTCCCGGACTGTCCATTCCCGGACCATAATGATCTGATGTAATATGGGCTTCGCCCTCAGAATGCCATTCTCGGCAGAAACTGAAACTGATGTGATGTGGGCCTCGCCCCCAGAATGCCATTCTCGGCAGAAACTGAAACTGATGTCAATGTGGGCCTCGCCCCCAGAATGCCATTCTCGGCAGAAACTGAAACTGATGTCAATGTGGGCCTCGCCCCCAGAATGCCATTTTCGGCAGAAACTGAAACTGATGTCAATGATTCCACTCAGCGTATTGCAATTCCTCTCACGAGATCATCTCTGATAATTGGATATATTTTCGTCCTCAACGAATGCTTGATGTCGAAGCCAGAGAATCTTCAAAGTACTCGATATGCTCAACTCCGATCGTCTGAATAGGTGATCCAAACTAGACTCCTAGTGTGTGTGTGCCAAGGATCTTTCACAGCTTATTCCTTAAGCAAGCCAACTCGATAATTTCGCTTCGGAGAATCGGACCAGTGGGTCTAACCAACCTGAATGTCTTAATCACATTCTGTGATTACTTCAGCATACTTGACATGATATGGTCTTCTGTATTGCACTCTTGTCTCTTTCTTTTCATTCGGAACTCTCTCTTTTTTCTTTTTCTTCTTCTTTTTTTTTCTTTGCTTTTCTTTCTCTTTTTTTTCTTTTTCTGACACACCTACCCTTTAAGGTAGCATTTCTCCTCATGGTGGTCCTAATACTCGCCCATGGGTAGCTTCATGCTTATCGGTTATAGGCGGTCTTTTTCTTTTCTTTTCTTGCAGAGACATTTTTGTTATTTCTGACCATATCATGTATCATAGCGTCTGTAATCCAGGGTGGACCTCCAGGCAAACGGTCATTCACCGACCCTCTGTCTCTTCAGCTAGTCATCTCATCAACCACTCAGGCTTCCATTGTTGAGATCCCGTATTTAGGTGCTTTATTAGTCTAGTCAAGATCAATCTATTCAGCATACCGGCGAAGAACACTTCCAGCACTCGTTGTTTCTAAGGCTTCTACCTATAGCACACAATGTCATCACCAGACATATATCAAATTACCAAAGACTTCTTTCTTTTTTTTTTTTTTTTTTTTGCAACTCACTCACTCACTCAAAGGAATTCTTCCTTTCTGCTACCGACACTGTGGGCTTTGCCCCCGGGATCCATTCCCCAAAACTCAAACTGAAAGCGGGCCTCAACCCTCATTTCACCATCTGAACCTTAACACTAATGTGGACCTCAGCCCCGGGATTTCTACCCAAACTCAATACAGTGCTTTCGCTGCTTCTGGTTGAATCATCTCCGCCGCTTTCACTTTTCTGTCTTCGAAACCTGTGAATACCAAACACAAAACACAAAACACGAAAAAAAAAAGAATGCAGTAATGGGTTATATGTATGCGTGGATGCATGATTTTTCTTTATCCTGTTGGGTTAGGTCTTCTGCGGGTGACCATCCAGTCTTCTGCCCCTCAGGCAAAATACAGCTTCAATCTGTCAACATTGATGGGCTCGGTGAACTCATTTCCTTCCAAGTCTGACAGTCTCACTGCTCCATTTCCCATTACCTTCTGAACAATGTATGGTCCTTCCCAATTTGGTCTGAACTTCCCTCTTGGGTCTGTCGTCGATGGCTTCGACTGCTTAAGTACCAGATCACCTTTCTTGATCTTGGTAGGATGCACCTTCTTATTAAATGCTCGGGCCAACCTCTTCTGATATATCTGCATGTGATGCAAGGGCTTCATCCTCTTCTCATCCATCAATGTCAACTGTTCAAACCTTTGCGAGGTCCATTCCTGTTCTGGCAGTTCTGCTTCTGCGAGTACCCGCATGGACTGTATCTCCATTTCTATCGGTAGTACCGCTTCCATTCCGTAGACCAAGGAATATGGCGTAGCTTCTGTTGCCGTTCTCACAGATGTTCTGTATCCCCATGATGAGTGGTATTTATATCACTATTTCCCACTCATTTAATCTAATATTTTGTATAGTTTCTTGAGTTTTGTGAATGTTTTGATGTGTTTTGTGTTATTTTGTAGATAAATAAAGTTTGGAAAGCACTGGAGGCAATTTGAGGCAAAACCGGACAAAAATGCGTCAACAGGGATATTTTCGTCTCTTCAGCGTCGCGACGCTGGAACACTGCGCGCCGCGACGCCCAGCGTGCGCCGAATCTGCTAACATGCGCCGGGTCCACAAAATCAGAATCTGAGAAAAGTTGACTTTGCTAACATGCGCCGTGACACGTGTCACCATCACAACAGAGATGTTAAAATGCGCCGTGCCACGTGTCGAAATCCTATTGCTTGGACGGCCACCGACCCACGTGTCATCCTACGTGTCGCCAAATCATCGTCCACATCAGCAGCCACATCAGCAAGTCAACCGAGTCAACATGCCATGTCATCATCAGCCAATCACAGCGCGACACGTGTCAACCTCACATTCGTCTGACGGCCGCCGCCCCACGTGTCGCCACGTTGTCTTCCACATCATCACAGTGACGTCACCAATGACGTCATGAACAGTGACACGTCACCAATGACGTCAGCATAATAATTGAGCTTTAGCCGCCATGACACGTGTCGCTTCAACAGTCAGCCGCCATGCCACGTGTCCTTCTCTCATTGTGCCACGTCAACCAAATAGTGAAAAATCCAGCGTCGCGACGCTGAGGGCTTGGCGTCGCGACGCGAGAACAGTGACCAAACAGTGAAAACTTTTGCTATAAATAGATGGCGAATTTTCAGATTTTAATATACCTCACACCTCTCTCTCTCTTGATTTCTCTCTCTAGAGAGAGTTTCTCTCTCTAGAATTTTTATTTTTATTTTTATTTTTAGTTTTTTTTAATTATTTATTTGTAATTTATTTTTATTACCATTTGTAATAATAGTAATTTAATTTTTACTTTTTACTTTTACAGTTTTTACTATTCATGAGAAAGTAATTTCCCAGCTAGGGTGAAAGGTAATTCTTTTACTGTTACTATTTAGATTAATCTCCCTTAAAAATAATATATTAACTATTTAAAATTCTGATTAATAAAGGAATACCGCTATATTGGTCGGTGGTATATTTATTTTCTGTTAGTTTGAACCTGATTAATCAAGGATACCGCCAGATTGGTCGGTTGATAAATTTATTTTGGTACCGCCTTTATGGCTGGATTATGGACAAATATTACCGCCTATATGGCTGGTTGGACTTAATTGGACTTAATCAGGATACCGCCAGATTGGTCGGTTGGTTAAATAATATCACAAGTTTATATATTTATTTATGGGAGATATCTAAATTAGTAGTAGTAAAAGTAATTCCTTTTACCTTAGCATTTTATTTATTGCAATTTACTTTTCAGTATTACTTTCAGCATTTTTACTTTATGTCTTTTACTTTTCAGTATTTTTACTTTATGTCTTTTATCTTTAGTATTAGTCCTAATTATGTGTCATAACTAAATAGTTATCTGGGGTGTAATGAATTTCAATATCACCGGTTTATAAGGGTTAGATTATAGTTTGGGTAATATAATGATTTATTTATTGAGTCTTAATCTTAATGCTTTTTATTAACCGATCACTAATAAAATTGATTAGGTAAACTTAAAATGAACTAGACATAGAGATTTTAAGTTTAAAACCTTAGACTCAATAGCCCACGATCTTCCTTGAGGATAAATAACCCTTTAATAGATTTCCTTACAGGATAGGAATATACCTGTCGGGCGAGGGTAGCCATAAATTGGAACTTAATCTTAATGAATCCAGATAATGTGGTTGACATAGGAATATGGTTCAATTGGGTTATACTGGGTATTTGTGTCTGACCATCGACAGATGCTTTCGCATAATTTCGTGTTCCAGGTTAATAAATCATTGTATTTCCTAACTATAAAATAATCACTTCATCTTTATAATGATATTGGAATAAATCACAACCCTAGATCTTTGTGTCTTTTGTTATTTTCCTTAGTATTTTCTTTTGTCTTTTATTTATTATATTTAACAAACCACTTTCAACCAATCAAACAAACAATCTCTCTATTCTCCATTTAATTAGATATTTGTAAATAAATAGATTCACAATTAATAACAACAGTAGGAAATAAGTCCTCGTGGGATCGATATTTTTATACTACTTGAACGATACGTGCGCTTGCGTTATACGTGTGTGTTTACGCCGGTCAAGTTTTTGGCGCCGTTGCCGGGGACTTAATTTTCTTGAGTTGTTAATTTTGAAACTATCCAATTTACTTATATCTAATTTTCTTTCTTTTATTTGTAATTTTATTTCTTTTGTTCAGGTGATTAAAAAAATGGAACACTACTGGGAGATTGAAAAATTACAAGCGTTACAAGAAGATACACCCCAAATCTGGGAGCAACAGTCCGGTTTTCTGTGGCCTGTTGTCGAGCCCAATAATTATCACTGGATGCCAGAACCAAGCAATGCTACATTTGTTCATCAGAACGAAATGGGGAGATGTGTGATTTGTGATAGTAACCACCCGAGCGATCAATGTATATATCGATCAGAGTGGGAGAATTTCTGGAGACAATCATGGTACGAAGAGCCATCACATTTCACAGAATCACATTTTCCATCTTATCCACCATCTTCCTTCGATCCTTATCAAGAACCAAAACCATCCGAGGAAGATCAATTAATTCACATGTTCAAAGAACAAGAAGCTCGATTTGATGCACAAATTCAGAGTAACGCAGAATCCATACAGAGAATGACAGATCAGATCAGACAATTAACAGAAAACCAGAACATCATACCTCAAGAACCATTTTCTGATGACACTAATGAAGCCTTTGAGTACCAATCATTTCATAATGACACCTTAACAGAGGAGGAGGCTGAGCAGTATCAACAACCAGAGGTATCAGTTCAGGAACCCGAACCGGCAAAGTCTCGATTTGATTTCTATTATTCAGATTCTGACGAGGATGAAGCTGAAATATTTCTACCAAATACATCAAAAATTGAGGATGGAATTCTGTATCCTCAAAATGAAGATCTTGGAGATTCCATTGCACAAATGTTTGATGAAGAAATACCTGAGCCAATCATTTCAACCAGATCAGAGGATGAAGACCTAAAATCTAACATTTCTTTTCAGGTTGAAAAATTTGGAAACATGTATTTCACAGATGACAGATGAAGAGCTGAGTGCAGAAATTTTCAAATACATCTGTGAAGAAAAGGTGGAGCAAGAAGCAGAGCAAATAGAAGAGCAAATATCTGACCTTATAAAGATCCAGAGCATTCAGGAGAAACATCGCTGTTTTGGGGAGTACAAATCAAAGAAACCACTCAGAAGCTTGACAAAATGGAATTTCCATTCCAAGTCAAGCACCATACGAGACCTCCTAATTTTATTACTTTCTTTTCAGGAACCAATGGAGCAACAAGGATCAAAAAAGTGGCACGAGCATTGAATAAGACAAAATTCTTTTTACCACTTTACCGTTGGAAGAGACCCTTCAAAAGCAACGCTCACGGGATTGTCTTTGATAGGACATCCAAAACAACATTGAAACCTCCTTAACAGATGAATTTCAGTCACGTCTGGCTGAAGACGAAAAATTTAGCGCTAGCAGGGAGGCAACCCATGCAATTTGTTGTAATTTATTTAATTATTTATTTATTTTTGTGTGTGAACTTTTTAATTGTGTGTAGTTTTGCAGGAAAAATTAAAATGGAATTTATCAGGACAAAGCAAACCAGTACAAGCGGGATTTACAACATAAAAATTTGACAAAATCACGAAGATACAAAATTGATCCAGGAAAGACGGCCGAGTAAGAAGTCTTATGGATTTATCTGTCGCAAGACATGGTTTTGCCAAAAAAAAAAAAAAAAAAAAAAAAAAAAACCCTAAAAATTACCGAGCGTCGCGACGCACGACCAATTTCAGCGTCGCGACACTGGTTTGTTTACAAGCCTAAAACCAGCAGCCACCACGCACAGATCACTCCTCCTCTTCACAGATCTCACCATTTTCTCTCAACCCAGAAACCAGAAACCAACCACAGCCCAGCCACCAAGCCGAGACACCGCACCACCACCGCGAGTGTTAGCCACCATCACCGAGAGATCCACAGCCGCAACCTTCGCCATGTCAAACACCAAGCTTTACCGAGCCACCAGAACCGAACCAGCCATCACCACCGCAAGCCACTACCATCATCACCGTGACCGAGTCTTCGCCAGTCGAGATCCACACCATAACCTCACCACCGAGAGCCACAGCCGAGATCTATCAAACCCATCATCATCTTCCTCTTCGAAATCAATTACCATCACCGAAACCGCAAAAGCCGAGAACCACCGCCGAGATCTACCAAATCTCCACTGCCGAGAAGCCAACACCCAAGCCCACCAAAACCGAGACCCAAAACTGAGCCTCAACACCGAGAACCATCACCGAGAGATCCACCAGCCGCATCAACAACCACCGCAAGCCAACCCACCGAGAGCCATCCTTGCCGTGAGCAAATCTTCATCTTTGCCGAGACCTTCATCACCGATTCCGAGCACCACCACCTCGCCTGGACTGAACCGGAGCCGTGACTCAACAACCAAAACACCACCAAACCGAGACTGCAACCATTTCGCCTGAACCGCACCACCACAGCCCAGCCACCACAAACCGAGAACCAAGAGAAGCCGTGACCATCACTGCCGTCCAACAACCAACACACCAGAAACCGTGAACCACCGTAACAGCCACCAAATCTTCACTGCCGAGAGTATCACCACTGCCAAAATCAGAATTTGAAATAACGGTAATAATTTGATAAAAAAGTTGATTTGGTAATTGGGTAAACTAAAAAAAAATTGAA
This sequence comes from Zanthoxylum bungeanum, assembly GCA_019454045.1. Classification (NCBI taxonomy): domain Eukaryota; kingdom Viridiplantae; phylum Streptophyta; class Magnoliopsida; order Sapindales; family Rutaceae; genus Zanthoxylum; species Zanthoxylum bungeanum. The sequence goes on from SKCR01008564.1 coordinate 30,107, forward strand.
TTGTGATTTGGTTGATTATGACTGTGGATTGGATTACGAAGTGTTGGATTGTTGGTAGTTTGATTAGTAGTTGTGGGGGCGAAGAATTGAATTGGAGTGTTTGTGGCATTTGATAGATTTAGGTTGTGTTGGATAATCAAAAATTCAGGGGAGACTCTGTCGGATTTTTCTAAAAAATGCCAAAGTTAATTTTTGTTTATTTCCTTTTGAATTATTTAATTTGTGAATTCTCCATAATACTGACTAAAATGAATCTTCATATGCTCATTTGACAGGTATTATCAACATACATAGTAACATACAGACATGAGCTGTAATTGAAAAATTTGTAATATTCCGTGCTATAGTTTAATTGGAGGAAGCATCTATACATAGTTATGGAATAAAAAAAAAAAAAAAAAATTTGATGTACAAAAATAAAGTATCTAAGATCCGGGTTATTAAGTCTGTAAGGGTGTTTTAACACCTAGTGCCCTAAAACTAACTGGTTTGGGAGTCATTGGCCCAAAGCTCGCTACATGGATCGAAGATACTGCAAAAATATATTCATATCTGAAGTCTGAGTAATTAAGTTCGTAGGGGTGTCTTAACACCTGGTGCCCTAAAGCCAACTGGTTTGGGAGCCACCGACCCAAAGCTCGCTACATAGACGGAAGGTATTGTATATAAATAAAAAGTCAAAATTCAGAAAAGCAAAGAAAAAAATCAGAAAAATCAGAAAATTATTCCATTACTACAAAAAGGTGTGAAATCTGATAGAACTTTAGGACAAAAATATTACTCTCTTATCAACTGCACTTATGACTGTTGTGAAAAAAAATGAGTTGTTTAATATTATGTTGACTGTGTATATGAAGAAAGGTAAAAATAATCGGAGAATTTACTTATTCGGTAATTTAGAAAGAAACAAAACAACTAGTAACTTGTAGTAGAAGTTTCACCTGATTAGTTACTAACTTTTACCTGATTTGTTTTGTTTTTTTGCTTTTGCTTTTGTGTGCATATTTTTACTACATTTTTACTTTTGTAAAATGTTTGTGGGTATCATTGCTGTAAACCCTCACGAGACTACAACTCGTCCACTAGGGACACCTAGGGGTTTAAAGGCTTGTTGCATATGCTAAATGCAACCGTGATCCCTACGAAAATGGCTTAGTTAAATTTTATTATGTTATTTCATTTTGTATTTTGCTCGAGGACTAGCAAAATGTTAGGTTTGGGGGTGTGATGAGTGGTATTTATATCACTATTTCCCACTCATTTAATCTAATATTTGTATAGTTTCTTGAGTTTTGTGAATGTTTTGATGTGTTTTGTGTTATTTTGTAGATAAATAAAGTTTGGAAAGCACTGGAGGCAATTTGAGGCAAAACCGGACAAAAATGCGTCAACAGGGATATTTTCGTCTCTTCAGCGTCGCGACGCTGGAACACTGCGCGCCGCGACGCCCAGCGTGCGCCGAATCTGCTAACATGCGCCGGGTCCACAAAATCAGAATCTGAGAAAAGTTGACTTTGCTAACATGCGCCGTGACACGTGTCACCATCACAACAGAGATGTTAAAATGCGCCGTGCCACGTGTCGAAATCCTATTGCTTGGACGGCCACCGACCCACGTGTCATCCTACGTGTCGCCACATCATCGTCCACATCAGCAGCCACATCAGCAAGTCAACCGAGTCAACATGCCATGTCATCATCAGCCAATCACAGCGCGACACGTGTCAACCTCACATTCGTCTGACGGCCGCCGCCCCACGTGTCGCCACGTTGTCTTCCACATCATCACAGTGACGTCACCAATGACGTCATGAACAGTGACACGTCACCAATGACGTCAGCATAATAATTGAGCTTTAGCCGCCATGACACGTGTCGCTTCAACAGTCAGCCGCCATGCCACGTGTCGCTTTCTCATTGTGCCACGTCAACCAAATAGTGAAAAATCCAGCGTCGCGACGCTGAGGGCTTGGCGTCGCGACGCGAGAACAGTGACCAAACAGTGAAAACTTTTGCTATAAATAGATGGCGAATTTTCAGATTTTTAATATACCTCACACCTCTCTCTCTCTTGATTTCTCTCTCTAGAGAGAGTTCTCTCTCTAGAATTTTTTTTTTTATTTTTATTTTTAGTTTTTTTAATTTATTTATTTGTAATTTATTTTTATTACCATTTGTAATAATAGTAATTTAATTTTTACTTTTTACTTTTTACAGTTTTTACTATTCATGAGAAAGTAATTTCCCAGCTAGGGTGAAAGGTAATTCTTTTACTGTTACTATTTAGATTAATCTCCCTTAAAAATAATATATTAACTATTTAAAATTCTGATTAATAAAGGAATACCGCTATATTGGTCGGTTGGTATATTTATTTTCTGTTAGTTTGAACCTGATTAATCAAGGATACCGCCAGATTGGTCGGTTGATAAATTTATTTTGGTACCGCCTTTATGGCTGGATTATGGACAAATATTACCGCCTATATGGCTGGTTGGACTTAATTGGACTTAATCAGGATACCGCCAGATTGGTCGGTTGGTTAAATAATATCACAAGTTTATATATTATTTTATGGGAGATATCTAAATTAGTAGTAGTAAAAGTAATTCCTTTTACCTTAGCATTTTATTTTATTGCAATTTACTTTTCAGTATTTACTTTTCAGCATTTTTACTTTATGTCTTTTACTTTTCAGTATTTTTACTTTATGTCTTTTATCTTTCAGTTATTAGTCCTAATTATGTGTCATAACTAAATAGTTATCTGGGGTTGTAATGAATTTCAATATCACCGGTTTATAAGGGTTAGATTATAGTTTGGGTAATATAATGATTTATTTATTGAGTCTTAATCTTAATGCTTTTTATTAACCGATCACTAATAAAATTGATTAGGTAAACTTAAAATGAACTAGACATAGAGATTTTAAGATTAAAACCTTAGACTCAATAGCCCACGATCTTCCTTGAGGATAAATAACCCTTTAATAGATTTCCTTACAGGATAGGAATATACCTGTCGGGCGAGGGTAGCCATAAATTGGAACTTAATCTTAATGAATTCAGATAATGTGGTTGACATAGGAATATGGTTCAATTGGGTTATACTGGGTATTTGTGTCTGACCATCGACAGATGCTTTCGCATAATTTCGTGTTCCAGGTTAATAAATCATTGTATTTCCTAACTATAAAATAATCACTTCATCTTTATAATGATATTGGAATAAATCACATCCTAGATCTTTGTGTCTTTTGTTATTTTCCTTAGTATTTCTTTTGTCTTTTTATTTATTTATTTATTTAACAACACCACTTTCAACCAATCAAACAAACAATCTCTCTATTCTCCATTTAATTAGATATTTGTAAATAAATAGATTCAATAATTAATAACAACAGTAGGAAATAAGTCCTCGTGGGATCGATATTTTTATACTACTTGAACGATACGTGCGCTTGCGTTATACGTGTGTGTTTACGCCGGTCACCCCACAGAGCAAATGGCAGCTTATCAGCCCAGTCTTTGTAGTTCTCAGTCATCTTGCTAAGATCGTCTTTATTGTCTTGTTGGCCGCCTCGACTGCCCCATTAGCCGCGGCCTGTATGGTGAGGACTTGTGATGACCTATCCCATACCTCTGTAACATCGCCTTGGTCTCTCCCTGAAACTGGACTCCATTATCCGTGACCACATGGTGCGGCATACCATACCGGCAAATGAGATTCCGTGCAATGAACTTTGCCATCTGCTTTGCTGTCACATTGCGGAAAGACTCAGCTTCTACCCATTTCGAGAAGTAGTCAACTGCTACCACTATGAAGCGGTGCCCATTCGAGGCATTCGGTCGGATTTCCCCGATCATGTCAATCCCCCATGCCGAGAAGGGCCATGGCTCTGACAGCCCATGCAATTCTGTGTGCGGCAGATGATTCAAGTTGCTGTGTGCTTGGCAGTCATGACAGTGCTTTACCAGTCTTGCGCAATCAGCTTCCATGGTCGACCAATAGAAACCTTGCCTCACAATCTTGCGAGACAAGTTCAGTCCATTCATGTGTGGCCCACATACTCCGGCATGTACCTCGTCCATTACCTTCTGAGCTTCTTCTCTGTTCAAGTATTTCAGCTGAATTCCATTTGCCTGCCTCTTGTAGAGTTCTCCCTTCAAACTCACATACTGAGAAGCTAACTTCTGAATAGCCACTCGGTCATTTCTGCTTGCTTCCTCTGGGAATTCTCCGTGCTCCAAGTACCTCTGCATGTCATAATACCAAGGGTTTCCATCGTTGACCTCTACTTCCAGTATTCTTTCAATCTCATAGGCTGGCCTACTTGCGGTTGTCAACACAAGCGGTCTCATCACCAACTTCTCTGGGTTTTCCCAAGTCGCAGCCAGTGTTGCCAATGCATCTGCCATCTGATTCTCCTCTCTTGGCAAATGTTGAAACTTACAATCAGGAATAGCATGCGTCAGATTCCTGAGGTAGAACAAATAAGGCTTCAACCGTTCTTCTTTTAATTCCCATTCTCCTTGCATCTATCAGATTACCAACATTGAGTCTCCGTAGACTTCCACATTCCTAGCACTCAAGGCTATCAATGTTGTCAATCCGAAAGCACATGCTTCATACTCAGCCATGTTATTCGTCACTCCGAAAGTCAGCCTCTTGGCCATAGGCAGGGTCTCTCCTTCAGGGGTTACTATTACTATCCCGATTCCTGCTCCTTTGCAATTCACTGCTCCATCAAAATACAACTTCCATCCTTGGACCGCTATAGCTTGGATTTCCTCGTCGGGAAACTCAAACTTATACTGATCCCCTTCAACAGGTTGCAACGCTAGGAATTCGGCCACGGCTCGCCCTTTGATTACCTTGGATGTGAGGTACTCGATGTCAAATTCAGTTAGCAGCACTAACCATCTGCCCAACTTCCCAACCAGCGAGGGTACTGAATGCAAGTACTTCAAAGGATTTTCTTTTGCTACTACCTTGATCTTGTAAGATTGGAAGTAATGGCGCAACTTTCTGGATGCCCACACGACTGCTAAACAAATCTTCTCCACCTCTTGATAACGGGCTTCGTACGGAAGCAGCTTCTTGCTAAGATAGTAGACAGCATGTTCCACTCCCAACTCATCGGCTTGTACCATCATAGCTCCCAACGCTTCTGACTCTATAGCCAAATACAGTACCAAAGGCTTTCCCGGTCTCGGAGGTTTCAACACAGGCGGCTTTACCAAATATTCTCTGATTCTGTCGAAGGCCGTCTGACACTGTTCATTCCACTTTACTGGCTGGTCTTTTCTCAACAGCTTGAAGATGGGCTCACATACTGACGTCAGCTTGGCAATGAACCGACTAATATACTGGATTTTCCCCAGGAAGGCTCTGAATTCTTTTTTTTTTTCTAACCCAACTGGTATCCATGATGGCTTTTAAGACACAAGGGTTAACATGATGCATGTATGCATGAGATGCATGAGATGTATGCGATGCATGGAATATATAAGTTGGCCCATTATCATTTTAAAGCATTCAATCGCACCATTGCGCGGTGCAAACTTGTCCCAGTTGAAAAGGCCCAACAGGTTTACACTTTGCGATGATATGGCTAAATGACTTCGAATGATGAGAGGCCCATTCACAAAGTGGCCCACCGGCATTTTAGAAGCTTTTGGCCCAACTGTCGAAGGACACAAAACTTGCCCCAGTTTAAATGGCCTGACAAGTTCATATCTTTTGACAAAAGGTCCAACTGGATCCAAATGACGGTGGCCCAACACACAAACATAAAATAAATAACTACTGGTTCTTTATGGCTAAATTCCACAAGTGGGTTCACGGGGCGTGGACAAAGGCTCTCGCTGACGAAGGTTTGCCCACAACTAGGACTCCCCACTCAAGGGTTCAAACGACCAAGTGAGCGCACCTTTTTTATACCTTGCGATACGTGCCAACAAGTTACGGTGTGTGACTAACTGTCGAATGAATTTCCCGTTGTAGATTCCCCAGAGGGAGGGTGGAGCGAGGCTCACTTAAGTACCCAAGCCCCTTAGGCTCTTATCGCTTGGTGTCAGGAATAAACAACGAGTTCTTCAAACTAGTATATCACAACGAGCTACAAGTAATGATTTATCTAGGTGCCTTCACAGCTTTTCCCCGAAGGGTAGTGAGTGAAGGAAGACACCCAACCATCACCTAGCTTCAACAAAGCCTTTGATTAACCCCCTCAACCCACTATAGGAATGGTCAACTAATGCACAAATTATACACATCACAAGACATGATTTCGAGGCCAATTCTCTAAAATCCCCAGTGGAGTCGCCAGACTGTAGACAACAGAACCTGGGCGACACTTTTCTAGGCTCGCGGCCTATTTGAGAATACGAAATAACATGGAGTCGCCACCCGGTGTGAACCGGGACAAAGATTTAAGGCCGCACTCACCCCTCGCAAGGGAAGACCTCAAACCGTTGGGTTCAGAATGGTCCCTTACTTATGTCATTGTGATGATATAATTTGTGCACTAAATCAACCGCATCTATCCAATAATCATGCTCAAGGGTACTTAGATCTAACATGCTTTCATCCAAATAATTCCACGCAATGTAACACAACAAGCATATTAAACCATTAAATCAACATGTATGAATCATTACCCAAACGCATCATAAACTAAGAACATGCATAGTGAACAACCTAAACATGCTTTAACAAACAAATAACAAACTAAATTAAACCATGCTTCAAATAATAAACAAATAACCTAAAGACTATAACATGCTCAAATACAAGTTTGGATGGGACAAAACATATGTCTCTTAAGTGGTACGTGGCGTTGTATCCCGAGTACAAACCGCACTACCGTCCATTCGGATTCGGCTACGGAATTTACGTCCGGGTTTCCATCCTATATACCACAAAAGGGAACACAGGTCCCGCCCATCCAACAATCAAATCATGCCTCAAACGACTCTCATGCAATTATAAATCAAAGTAAAATAAAATAAAGAATAAAGAAGATAGGTAAAAGGTACCCTCAGGTCTAACCTCTTTTGTCGATCTTTGGAAGCGCGTTCCAAGTCCGTTGGAAGGGCGAATGATCCGAAACCTTTCCAAATTGTTTGCTCACTGTTTTCCCTTGTTGTTTTGATGCTTGGGCTGCTGTTTTATCTCCGTTTCACCGCTGTTTGATCGCTGCGTTTCAGGTCACTGGTTCGGGCGTTTTAGTGGACTGTTTTAGTGATTTTGGTGGTCTCGGGAGGGGCGTTTGTAAAGATTTTTCGGTGAAACTTTTTGGGTATTTTTGGGATGGTTTTAAGATGATTTTAGGACTGTTTTGATGGGCTAAGGACGCAAGGAAACTGACCAGAACAGCGGCTAAACTACAGCAGTTCACTCGAGCAGTGAAGCCGTTTCAGGGACTGCTTTGGGCGCTACTTTGGGCTGCTTTGGGGCTGATTTTTGCGGCACTTCAGGGACTGGAAATAAGGTTGATATGGGGGTAATTTAGGGCTGTGAATGGTGGTTGGAAGTTGGCAAAGGATGGGGGTAATTGAGGGTTGGGCGTGAATGGTGTGGTGGATGAAGGTGGATGCGGCCTTGGTGGTTTCTTGGCTTCAGGGATGCGGCAATATCAAGTTCTTGGGGAATGCTAGGGCGTGCTAGGGGGGCTTCTAAGATGCTTGAATGAGATATGTGTGCCTCTTCGGGTTTGTGGGCAAAGGTCTCTTTTTATAGGCAAAGGGAGATAGCTTTCCTTTTTAGATTAGGAAGGAATCTCCTAATTGATTTCTAATAAGGAATGCATCTCCTAATTAGGATTTGGGATTGGATTTGATTTGGTAATGATTTTATTTATTTAGGCAAGGATTAATCAATATTTAAACATGTGATTAATGTGCAATTTACCTAAATAAGGCACTAATGGGCGTGAATCATGACCAATGGGCATAGGCTTGGTTTGACTTGGGTTGACTTGGGTTGACTTGGGTATTTGGGCTTGGTTTGGGTTAGGTAGGTGATCTATGGGAGTGTTGGGCCTAAGATAAGCTTAGAAACGGAGGTATAACAAGCAACCGAAGCGAAACAACTCGGAGAAATTCATCAAAGATTATATTTTCCAACTTTACCCTTCCAACGTTCTTTTCCCGCGACTTTCATGACTAAGAGGGAGTTGTCTCCATATAAGACTCCTCATCGGGTGTTATGCAAAAATGCAATGTCTACAAATGCATTATTTTATTTCAAAACATATAAAGTCGTTTACATTACATGTAGCTCTATGGCATACATCCCAACAGCTGCAACTCCCTTAATGAGCGAAAAATATATCAATATTTACCGTCCCTTTTACTTAATATTGTATATAGTTTCTCGAGTTTTATGAACGTTTTGATGTGATTGTGTTTATTTTGTAGATAAATAAAATATCGGGACTCAATGGAATCAAATCGGGGCTAAAATGGTAAAAAACAGATCAAAAAAGGCAAAATAGGAAATTTACTGATCACGCATCGCGACGCGCAAGCCTCAATGTATCGCGACGCCGGGCCAATAATTCATCTGCCGACATGCGTCATCACTTACGTTATCATGACGTCAGCGTCAAGACACCCAACCCTCAACGCGTCGCGACTCCTAGCCAATAATTCAGTCGGCCGATAGCCGCCATCTACTGTAGCGTGAGTCGCGATGAAGAAGACTTGGCGCGTCGCGACGCGCACCCGATTTGAAGCCTATAAATAACAGCCTAAATTAGAGGATTTTCTTCATACTTTCTTATGGGGAATTTCTTAGAATGCTAAGAAGAGAGTATCTTGTTTGTTTATTTTCAGTTTTCTTGTATTTTTTTTTTTAAATTTTAGCAATAAAATTGTGTGTGTTTTTATTTAAGCATGAGTATGTAACTTCTTTCTGCTGGGGTGAAAGGTGAAGCTTTTATTATGATAATTTAGATTAATCTACCTTATTTATGATATATAAATTATCTTAAAATCGGACTTAATTGGATACTGCCTTTATGGTTGGTTGGACTTAATTAAATTAATTTTAACCTGAATTAATTGGATATCATCTTTATGGTCGGTTGGAATTAATTAAAATCGGACTTAATTGGATACCGCCTATATGGTCGTTGGTAATATAATGCAAATTTATCTATTATAATAAGAGAGATTTCTAGATTTGAAATACTAAAAGTGGATCCCCTTACCCCATTATTTTATTTCATTGTTGTAATTTGTACTATTTAGCTTTGAACTTGTTTGTATGATGTTTTAATTATTTATGTCTTTAGTAGTCATAGGTATGTGTTGTAACTAAATACATTGTCTATGGTTGTGATGAAAACCAATATCAACGATTTAATAAGTTGACTTTTCTTATGTCTTGTGTGATGTTTTGGTTTATTTGTTGAGTCTAGTTCTTAATGCTTCTTATTAATTGGCCACTAATAAGATTGATTAGGTAAACTTAAAATGAACTTGAAAAATAGATTTTAGGTTTAGCCGTAGACTCAATAGCTCACGATCTCACAATCACCTTAGAGATTTCCTTCTAGGATATGAATATACCTGTCGGGCGTGGGTAGCTATAATTGGAACTTAAACTTAATGAATTCGGAGTTTCTTAATTAACATAGGAATATAGTTAATTGGGTTACTTTGGGTAATATTCACAACCCTGGATATTTTCATATCATTGTTTAAATATTAAAATCTACTTTAGTTTTATTTATTTGTTTTAGATTAAATCACCATCCACCTATCAATCAATAATCAACTTAGATACTTGTAGAAATTTAGCTTCATAAATTAATAGCATAGGTTTTGAGTCCTTGAAAGGTCGATACATTTATACTACTTGAACGTTACGTTCGCTTGCGTAACATGAGTGATTTCGCATCCATCAAGTTTTTGGCGCCGTTGCCGGAGACTTATTTATCTTTTACAATTAATTTTGAGGTTAGATACTTTACTTGTGTCTAATTTGTTTTTACTTATTATTTTTATTTTCTTGTGTTTCAGGTTCTCAAACACTACATGAGAAGAAGCAGAAGCTTTGAAATCCATCTGCTTGACCCAGAAATTGAAAGAACAATAAGACAATTGAGAAGGGAAATGCGAGAAGATCAAGAAGCACTAATGAACAATCAAGAACCTGAACCTTTGGAAGTTTTACCACCAATTCCCATTCGAGACAGAACAATTCCAGTGGTTGATGGCTTCATATCATGCATTGTACTTCCTCCCATACATGCAAATGCGTGTGACATCAAAACATGCATTCAAATGATACAGTAATCAGTCCAATTTGGGGGAAGTGCAATTGAAGACCTCAATGCCCACATCAACAACTTCCTACAAGTTTGTGGCACTTTAAATTATAACCGAGGGGCAGAAGAAGAAATGCACCTGTGAGTATTCCCTTATTCCTTGAAAGACAAAGCTAAGGCTTGAGTCCATTCACTACCAGCAGGTTCCATAACCACTTGGAACAATCTTGCCACCAAATTCCTTGCAAAATACTTTCACCCAGCCAGAATAATAAAGTTGAGAAAAGACATCACATCCTTTGTGCAACATGACTCAGAATCCATCTGTGAAGCATGGGAAAGATACAAAGAATTGCTCCGAAAATGTCATCACCATGAGATTGCAAAATGGCTACAGGCCCAAACTTTCTTCAATGGGCTTTTTGGATTGATGAAAACCACAGTAGATGCTGCTGCTGGAGGAGAATTAATGGCAAAACGAGAAGATCAAGCTTGTGACTTAATAGAGGAAATGGCCAACAACGACTCATTGTGGCCAACATAAAGGAATATGGTTCATCGAGTAGCATGAATCCATGAAGTAGGAGTCAACACAGCTGTGAATACCAAGTTGGATCAGATTTGCAAATGCCTAGAAAGTCTTAGCATGCAAGTTAATGCTGGATCCGTAAGTTCAATATATAGATGAGTACTAGAGGCAGAATCTTACAACCAACATGATGAGACTATGAACTATGTCAGTAACTTCAACAGATAAGGAAATAATCCTTACTCTAATACCTATAACCCGGGTTGGAGGAATCATCCAAACTTCACATGGAGCAACACTTTAGGGCAAAAGAACAATCCACCACTAGGATTCCAGCAGCAGAACAAAGGCCAGAAGTATCAAAAAGAGCCATGAGTATCAAGTTTGCTTGCTGAGATGAAAAAACAAGAAGCCAAATATGGTGTTTTGTTTCAAGCATAAGCAGCATCATACGATGCTATGTTTAAAAGTCAAGCAACTTCTATGAAGGCACTAGAAAATCAATTGGGACAACTGGCCAATGCTCAGAGTTACAGACCGCAAGGTACCCTTCCTATCGACACATAACCAAATCTAATGAGTAAAGGAAAGGAACAATGCCAAGCTATCACCTTGAAAAACGGCATTGAAATCAATGAAGATGTTGGAATCAAGGCATCCACTGAAAATATTCCAAAAGAAAGCAATGAAGCAGATCCACATATGAAGGAAAAAGAGGCAAAAGAAAATGATCGAGAAAGATTTAATCCACCTCCACCTTTTCCTCAGTGTATTCAGAAAAAAAACCTAGACAAACAATTTGCTTGATTCCTGGAAATTTTCAAAAAGCTGCACATCAACATTCCATTTACAGAAGCGTTGGAACATATGCCCAGTTATGTAAAATTCTTGAAAGACATTCTATCATGAAAGTGGAGATTGGGAGATTACGAGACTGTAGCATTGACAAGAGAATGCAGTGCCATCATTCAAAGGAACCTGCCCTCAAAGTTGAAGGATCATGGCAGTTTCACTATCCTTTGAACCATAGGAGAACATTACTTTGGTAAGGCTTTATGTGATTTAGGTGCTAGTATTAACTTGATGCATTTGTCTATTTATAAAAAACTGCAACTTAGAGAAGCAAAGCCTAGCTCAGTCACTCTGAAACTTGCTGACAGATCACTCATATTTTCGAGAGGTGTAGTGGAAGATGTACTGGTCAAAGTCGACAAATTCATTTTCCCAGCAGATTTCATTATCCTTGATTTGGAGAACGACAGAGACCTACCAATCATCATCGGGAGACCATTCTTGGCTAAAGGTCAAACTATCATTGATGTATAAAAATGTGAACTAATCATGAGGGTACTGGACCAAGAAATAACTTTCAATGTGTTTAAAGCCATGAAATTCTCGAATGACGAAAGAGAGGAGAAATGTTTCAGACTTGATGTACTAGATAGTGTCATCCAGAACATAGATGCTATGCAACTTTCCACTGACAAACTTGAAGCGTACATCACCAATATGACTGTTAAAGAATTAGATGATGATATTTTGGAATGTATAAACTATCTTGATGAAGCCTCTCGCTTCAGATCGACAACACATGTGGAAAGCTTGGAACTACCCAAAAAAGATCAAGTCAAGCCCTCGATAGAAGAACCACCATAGTTGGAACTAAAACCACTTTCGAGCCATCTCATGTATGTATACTTGGAAAACTCTTCTGATTTACCTGTGATTATTTCTTCGTCTCTAACATAGGTGCATGAAGATAAGTTGTTGAGAGTGCTACGCAAGCACAAGAGAGCTATTGGCTGGACTTTAACAGACATTCGAGGCATCAGTATATCATTTTGCATGCACTAAATCCCGATGAACGATGAGTACAAAGCCACAATGGAGCATCAACGAAGGCTGAATCCAATCATGAAGGAAGTTGTGAAGAAAGAAATCATCAAATGGTTGGATGCAGACATCATCTACCCCATCTCTGACAGCTCTTGGGTAAGTCTTATGCAATATGTACCCAAGAAAGGAGGAATGACTGTAGTCATAAATAAAAAGAACGAGATGATTCCGATAAGAACCTTAACTGGATGGAGAGTATGCATGGACTACATGAAGCTGAACAAAGCCACACGGAAGGATCATTTCCCGCTACCATTTATTGACCAGATGCTAGATGGACTGGCGGGATATTTTTTCTACTACTTTCTGGACGTATACTCAGGATACAATCAGATTACCATCGGCCGAGAAGATCTGTAGAAAACCACTTTCACATGCCCGAATGGTACTTTTGCTTTCCGCATGATGCCATTTGGACTCTGTAATGCTTTTGCCACATTTCAATATTGCATGATGGCCATCTTTTCAGACATGATAGAACAAAGCATGGAAGTCTTCATGGATGACTTCTCAGTGTTTGGAGATTCATTCGACCACTGCTTACGGAATCTGGGAAAAATGTTACAAAGATGTGAAATTACCAATTTCATACACAACTGGGTAAAATGTCACTTCATGGTGCAGGAAGGCATTGTCATGGGGCATCGAATCTCACAGAAGGGAATTGAGGTAGACAAAGAAAAGATTGAGATGATAGAAAAATTACCTCCACCATCATTCGTCAAATGGATTCGAAGTTTTCTTGAGCATGCATGATTTTACAGCAGATTCATCAAGGATTTATCCAGGATTGCTAAACCTATGTGCAACCTGTTGGAGAAAGATGTGCCTTTCCACTTCACCAACGAATTCCGCCATGCTTTCGAGATCTTGAAACAAAAGTTGGTCTCTGCCCCTATCATAGTAGCACCAGATTGAACGCATCATTTTGAAGTAATGTGTGATGCTAGTGATTTTACTATAGGTGCAGTTTTGGGACAACGTAAAATGAAAGTTTTTCACACCATGTACCATGCCAGCAAAACATTAAATGAAGCACAACTCAACTACAAAAAAAATGAAAATGATTTGCTCGCAGTTTGTGTTTGCTTTTTATAAATTCCGCTCCTATTTGCTGGGTCCCAAAGTGATGGTCTATACATATCATTCAGCAATTAAATACCTGATCACAAAGAAATATGCCAAGGGTGCTTCTACTACAAGAATTTGACGTGAAGATAGAGACAAGAATGAGACATAAATCAAGTGGCAGATCACTTGTCAAGGCTCGAAAATGGAGGTACAACTAGTACTGAGCTGATAATCAAAGAAACTTTTCCAGATGAACAATTGTTTGCCATCAAGCAACAGGAAATCCCATAGTATGCTGACTATGTAAACTACATAGTATTGGGGAAATGGCTGTTGAAACGGACACATCTACAACGGAATAAATTTTTCAAAGAAGTCAAGCCCTATGTCTGGGATGAGACGTACCTATTCAAACGTTGTGCTGATCAGTTAATATGTCAATGTGTACCACATGAGGAGGTCAATAGTGTCATGCAGCATTGTCATTCATCTTCATACGGCAGACACTTCAGCGGAGAAAAAACCGCGGCCAAAATGCTGCTTTCAGGTTTGTTCTGGCCCACCTTGTTTAAAGATGATCACTTATTCGTTCTTCAATGTGACAGGTGCCAGAGAACGGGAAATATTTCGAGGAGAAATGAAGAACCTCTTCAAAGCATTCTCGAAGTGGAGATATTTGATGTATGAGGGATTGATTTTATGGGACCCTTTGTTCCATCATATGGAAAACTATACATTTTCGTTGCAGTAGAGTACGTCTCCAAATGGGTTGAGGCAACAGCACTACCATCGAATGATTCCAAAGTGGTTTTACATTCCTCATGAAAAATATTTTCACTCGCTTTGGAACACCTCGGGCAATCATCAGTGATGGTGGAACACACCTCTGCAATAAATACTTTGATGCTCTCCTAGCCAAATATAGAGTTACTCAAAAATTTTCCATTGCTTACCATCTGCAATCAAGTGGTCAGGTTGAAGTTTCCAATAGCGAAATCAAAAGAATCTTGGAGAAAACTATTTGTTCAACAATGAAGGACTGGTCTAAAAAATTGGATGATGCATTATGGGCATACCAGAAAGCTTTCAAGACACCCATTGGAATGTCCCCATACCGACTGGTGTTTGGAAAATCATGCCATTTGCCTGTACAGCTGGAACATAAAGCGTACTGGGCACTGAAGAAGCTGAATTTTGATCTGCAAGCAACATGAGAGAAACGACTCTTAAAACTGAATAAATTAGAGGAATTTCACCTTCATGCTTATGAGAATGCCAAACTGTACAAAGAAAAGAAAAAGAAGTGGCATGATCAGAAAATAGTGCGAAGACAACTGGAACCAGGGAAGCATGTGTTGTTATACAACTCAAGGTTGAAAATTTTCCCTGGCAAGCTGAAATCAAGGTGGCAGGTCCATTTGTGATTACCCAAGTGCTACCATACGAAGTAGTTGAGATACATAACCCCAAATACAACAACATATTCAAGGTCAACAGCCAACGTGCCAAGCACTACTGGGGAGAATCATTTGAGCGAAGAAAAAAAGAGTCTCACACTGGCAGATCTAGCCTAACATTCAGACAATCATGTCTAGCTGACGACGTTAAACTTAGCACTAGTAGGGAGGCAACCCATGTAATTTGTGTATATATTGAGATATTGTGTGTTTTATTTTATGTGTTTAATTTTTATAGTAACAATCGCAGACATGATGGAAGAGGTTCTCACAAAACTTCACATGAATTTTCTTTCTCTCCCTCTAAATTCTCTAATGAAAGTCTACAAAGCATGCATTGAAAGAATGAGACTTCTGATGATTAAAGGTATTCCTAGTGATATTCGTTGGATAATTGAAGTACGAATTCATTTGGTAGGTGAGTCATCTGCCTCTTTTATTTCATTTCTGCCTGGTTTAGGAAAAAAAACCTATGCTAAGAAAAGAAGAGCTAAACAATTAAGTGTTTGCTATAAATGTTCACACTGTAAATGTAATACTCATTGTCGTTCTTTAGGAATGGTCTCTGATAATCGCGAAGATAAAATAAAATTCATTAGGGATGGTATGAGTAAGGAGTCTTTAGATGACATATCATTGACTCTTGAGACGCATCCCAGTGGATATGTCTATCACACAATTCGCAATTTACATACACAGTTTCAAAGAGAAAGACAACAATTGAGTCTCATGAATCTGACTTTAAAAGACCTTATTTGCCAATTTATAAGAAAATTAGATGGGAAGCTTGTCCCTGACCCATAAAGGTCATTCAAGTCGTTACTAACTGTACATATTATTGTTTTGATTTCTTTATCTTTACATAATAATTGTGATTTGCTTTATTTTGATTCCTTTTATTTTCGCCAACAAGATCCAGACTTTTTGACTTTCACGATTTATTTTACTATTCAGCTAATAATTGTCATTGGGTAGGTACTAGTGCTATTATTACTCACCTTTTTTCAGGATCTATAAATTCAGCTAGTCATTGCTCTCTTCAACACATCCCGATTAGAGAGAGAGTAAAGAAAAAAAAAATGGAAGCAACTTCAAGAAGACGAGTCATGAATATCTGTGTGTTTTGCGGGACTAGTTCTGGATTAAACCAGAATTTGTTGAGGCAGCGAAAGAATGGGTAGAGTCATGGCAGAGAGAAATATGCACTTAGTGTATGACGGTGGCAATCTTGGACTGATGAGGTACGTTTCAAAGATTGTACAGGAATGAGGCAGTCAAGTTTTGGGAATCATCCCAAAACCTTTGGCGGACGTAAATCTTATCGGAAAATCAAACGAAGAGGAGTGCATCGTGTCAGGTATGTCCAAACGACTTATTGAAATGATTAACCGTGCTGATGCTTTTATTGCTTTACCAGGAGGCTTGGGCACAATTGAGGAAATTTTCACAGTGATATCTTAGGCGAACTTGAACATACACCAGAAATCAATAGGACTGCTTAATGTTGATGGATTTTTTGACTTTCTTTTTGTGTTTCTTGAAAATGCCAGGAGAAATGGGCTCCTTTCAAAACCTGTAAAAGATATCCTCTTCATTGCCAGAACAACCAATGATTTAATTGACCAACTCTTAGCCTTCGAAACAAAAATTGGCCCTATAGTTTCCAAGTTAAACTGGTATGATAATGATCGTGGTAAGAAGTGTCAGATGAATCTGGATCTTAACCTTTATTTTTCTTTATAGATGTAGAATTCCATACTAACCAGGTACTATCTTCTAAATTTTTCTTATTCTTTTTAAGACATTGGGGACAATGTCTCAATTAGGGTTGGGGGGATAGTTTACTAGTATCTTGTTTGTCCGTGTTATATTCAAAAAAAATAATTTGTTTTGATTTTTATGTTTTTAACTTTACTAACCAAGTGGAATTGTGTTTGAGATAGCTGTGTAAGAAGTTTTCGCTCCTGAGACGTATCTCAGCCTAATTCATAATAAGTTAATTTCTATTATTTCCTTTTGAATTATTTAAATTCGTGAATTCTCCTTAATATTGACTAAATTTGATCTTCATATGCTCATTTGACAGGTATTATCAACATAGATGGTAACATATGAATATGTGTTATAAATGAAAGTTAGTAATATTCAGTGCTCTAGTTTATTGGAAGAAGAACCTGAAAGCGATGGAATAAAAAAAACGTGTGTATATAAATAATTAACCATGTTTTCAATTAGAAACCGGACGTCTTGCCTTAGTAAGCAGTGACTGTTCGCGTTAAATGGTAAAAGCCTAAGTTAATAATAATAAAGTTTCTACTTAGTAACCGAACATCTTGCCTCAGTAAGCAGCGATCTTTCGTGTCAAATGGTAGAGCTTTTAACATATGAGATCCGAGAAATTAAGTACGTAGAGGTGTTTTAACACCTAGTACCCTAAAGCAAACTAGTTTAGAGTCACTAATCCAAAGCTCGTTATAAGGATTAAAGATGTTATAAAAAAAATTGCATAAAAATCAATTGCCAAAAAAATATGAATTCTGATATAACTTTAGGAAAAAAATATTACTCTTTTCAACTACACTTATGAATATTGTGGGCACAATGAATTGATTAATACCTCGTTAGTTGTGTATATTAAGAATGGTAAAAATAATCGGAGAATTTACTTATATAGTAATTAGAAAGAAAGAAAACAACTATTAACTTGGATAAGAATTTCACTTGTTTAGTTACTAACTTGTTTATCTTTTTATTTTGTTTTGTGTGATTGATTGTAATTTTGATTGACGTTTGTGGGTATCGTCGCTGTAAGCCCTGAAGAGACTATAACTTGTCCACTAGGGACACCTAGGGGTTTAAAGGCTTGTTGCATACGCTAAATGCAACTGTTATCCCTATGAAAGTGGCTTAGGTTAATTTATTTTAAAGTTTTTTTTTTTCATTTTGTTTTGTTTTTTTGCTCGAGGACTAGCAAAATGTTAGGTTTGAGGGTGTGATAAGCGGAAAATATATCAATATTTACCGTCCATTTTACTTAATATTTTGTATAGTTTCTCCATTTTTATGAATATTTTGATGTGTTTGTGTTTATTTCGTAGATAAATAAAATACCGGGACAAAATAGAATCAAATCGGGGCTAAAATGGTGAAACACAGATCAAAAAGGGCAAAATAGGAAATTTACAGTTCACGCGTCGCAACGTGCAAGCCTATACGCGTCGTGACGGCGGACCAATAATTCATCTGCGGACATGCATCATCACTTGCGTCATCATAACGTCAGCGTCACGATGCCCAACCCTCAATACGTAGTGACGCCATGCCAATAATTCAGTCTGCTGACAACCGCCATATACTATAGCGCGAATCGCGACGCACACCTGATTTGAAGCCTATAAATAGCAGCCTAAATCCGAGGATTTTCTTCATACTTTCTTCTGGGGAATTTCTTGGAATACTAAGAATAAAGTATCTTGTTTGTTTATTTTCAGCTTTCTTGTATTTTCTTTTTATTTTAGCATTAAAATTGTGTGTGTTTTTATTTAAGCATGAGTAGGTAACTTCTTTCTACTAGGGTGAAAGGTGAAGCTTTTATTATGATAATTTAGATCAATCTCCCTTATTTATAATATATAAATTATCTTAAAATCGGACTTAATTGGATACCACCTTTATGGTTGGTTGGACTTAATTAAATTAATTTTAACCTGACTTAATTAGATACCGCCTTTATGGTCGGTTGGAATTAATTACAACCGGACTTAATTGGATACCGCCTATATGGTTGTTTGGTAATATAATGCAAATTTATATATTATAATAAATGAGATTTCTAGATTTGAAATACTAAAAGTGGATCCCCTAACCCCATCATTTTATTTCATTGTTGTAATTTTTACTATTTAGCTTTTAACTTGTTTGTATGATGTTTTATTTATTTATTTCTTTAGTAGTCCTAAATATGTGTTGTAACTAAATACGTTGTCTAGGATTTTGATGAAAACCAATATCAATGATTTAATAAGTTGAATTTTCTTATGTCATGTGAGATGTTTCGGTTTATTTATTGAGTCTAGTTCTTAATGCTTCTTATTAATTGGTCACTAATAAGATTGATTAGGTAAACTTAAAATGAACTTGGAAAAGAGATTTTAGGTTTAGCCGTTGACTCAATAGCTCACGATCTCACAATCACCTTAGAGATTTCCTTCCAGAATAAGAATATACCCGTCGGGCGTGGGTAGCCATAATTGAAACTTAAACTTAATGAATTCAGAGTTTCTTAAGTAATATAGGAATACAGTTAATTGGGTTACTTTGGGTACTTGCATCTGACCATCGTATAGGCTTTTGCATAACTTCGTGTTCCAGATTAATAAACTGACATATTACATTAGCACAAGATAATCAACACATCTTTAGAAGAATATTGGTAGGATTCACAACCCTGGATATTTTCATATCATTATTTAAATCTTAAAATCTACTTTAGTTTTATTTATTTATTTTAGCTGTGTTAGGCAGTAAGGTTACTACTTGTACGTTGATTGGGGAAGAGAGCCTATGCGGTGATAACTTGGTAACGTGGGTGACATTATGGGTTTTACGCGCACTATATAAAGAGGATGAGAATTCATTATAAGAGGTTGGCTATTTTTGATTCTAAGCATGCATGCAACTTGTAAAAGAGAGACATAAGGGAGAGAGAAAGAGCATGTCGATCTTACCCGAGCTAATAATAAAAAGATTCTATTTCTTTTGCACCCATGGACATAGGTTGGATCAATTCCGCCAAACCACGTTAAATCCAATTTTATTATTTGTCTGCCGAATTTTCTTTTGGTTCCCAACAAACAAAACAAATTCATTGTTAGAGGGATGTTTATTCGAGAAGTGATTTTCCCAAATTACCATTGGAATGAAATACAAAAGTCAACAATTGGCGCCGTTTGTGGGGAACCAGTACAAGAAGCATCAAACACACTAAGGCGATGGCAGGAGATGGAAACCATAGATCTTTATAGGCTTCGACAACGGAGTGAATGGAGAAGCTAGAAGAATCCTTACGGAATGAACATGGAGAATGCAAGAAAGGAAAATGAGGTGAATAAAGATTTATGAAAGCCAAAAAGTTGGGGAAGAATTGGTAGAAGAGTAGATACAAGAATGTCAAAGATCATCAGACACCTATCATTCAGAACAGTTGAATGACACCTGACGGAATGATGAGATGTTGAAGCATCATCAAACATGAAGCGTGGAAGACGTGCTAAGTAGCACGATTGGGTGGGAGGACCTACATGGCGATTGTAGCCTCGGGATAATCATAGAACGTGTGGTACGAGGGCCTGCGTGGCATTTGACATCCACTATTTAAAGTGCTTAGAGTGAGGAAGGCCCCAAGACATGCGTGGCAATTGGAGCCTAGGGTAACCATAACACATATTACTAGAGGGCCCTTGTGACGATTACAGCCACATGGTCTATATAGCATGGGAATGGATCATGCCTCATGAGGATTTCCACTCCTTTATGGGATCCATAGCCCGTGGTTAACAGTGGTCCCTAGGACGATTGGGTTGGGAGGTACATAGCGTGTAAGGCCCCCGACCTCTGTGGCTAATTGTAGCTCACAAGAGTAAGAAGGCTCGGGGTTAGAATTTCTCCCCCAAGGCCTTGTTATCTTATTGATGGCACAAGGAGGGAACATTCCATTGTGGCCAAGTTATTGCATTGGCTCGAGGCTGGGTTACGTCCCGTCGATTCCATATGGAAGACCTGATGATGAACGGCTACCTGAAAGGGTGTATAGACTGAGTGGCTATGAAGGCCGAGCAGCACAGACAACGACAGTCATCGGGAAGTAGTGGGAAAGCCAATATGCCAGGTGATCTCGATCAGTTTCTATAGTGCCTTATGCTTATTATGCTTATTTAGTAGCTTTCCGAACTCATTATTATATAGATGTGATAACTGCATGAAAATATACTTTTAACATCTCTAATTCGACTTGATTATCATGTGTTTAATCTTAATTATAGTTGATTAGGAAGCAATAGAATATGGATGTTGGAGTAATTGTACGTGTTTCGGGACCTTACGAACCCATCAGAAGCATGTAGGTAACGAGCAGAAATGAAGGAATCGTTATCTTGCAAGCCCGGCCACGAAATGGCCACGCATCACGACGCATATATATTTTCCAGGGTTTTGCTTAAGTTCATTTTTTACGACTCCGAAACTTCCCTATATAAACCCAACTTTGTCCAAACTCTAAATAAGAGAGAAAATAAGGAGAAAATGAGATAAGAAACACACAACAAAGAGCCACAAACACAAATTTAAGATTGAAGAATGAAGAAACTTCACTCCAGACAAGATACTGCTGCAATCTCTTCAGGCTATGTCCATTTCTTCCATGGAGAACTAATCTCCTAGAAAAATCTAAGGATGAACTCTTGTATTTAAGTTGTTATATTCATGTTGTTGATTCCTAAATACTCTTAAACATTTAATACAATTGATGTTTATTATTCTTTATTACCTTTCATTTTATAAATCCAGAAACTGTGTTTATTCAACTTGCATATAGATTCAATCATGCTTTTTCTATGTGTGATTGGGGAACCCAGTTGTGACTGGTAAAGTTGTTTTATGAGTTGGTATTCTGCTGCAGTATTTCCTGAGGGTATATTGTCGACGTTAGATAGGTCATAACGATAACTCTGTGTGCTGTTAACATAGAGAAAATAAATCATTGGTTACATTGGAATTTAATATGTTTAGAATTGAATATCTTCTGATTGTTGTTTTGTGATGTGAAACCTTCAATTGAGTAATAACATGAATCAATAACTGAATATAGAGATTTGATATAAGAGGGATTCCTAACGCTTTGCTGCTTTTCTATGCTGATATTCTTAAAGTATTTTCCATATTTTTATCTTATATTATCAATTCAACCTTCTATTTAATTAAGTTACTGCTAATATTTTGTTTAAGTAAATCAGTTATTTGTAACCAGCTCTCTGAGAAATCGACACCCCAACTATACTGCGATAACCACAAGTACTTTTTGGGCATAATCAAGAGAGTGGAGCATCTAGGATTGAGTTGTTGAAGAAATTCAATGTCAGAAGTTGGAGATTGATGGGTTTCTTTTAACCATTGGTGCTAACGCTGAACAAATTCCTCCTAGAGAAATTGTGGTTGTTGTTCAACCTGCCAGTCCTTTGTTACTCCAAAGAGCTCGGTTCAGAAGGACAATATTAAGAATTTTTCAAAGATACATAAGAAGAGATTGGTTCAGAAGGACATTGTTAATAATTATTCAAAGATACAGAATAAGAGCTTGGTTCAGAAGGACATTGTTAAGAATTGTCCAGATATGCAGAAAAAAAGCTCGGATTAGAATGACATTGTTAAGAATTATTCAAAGATACTGAAAGAAATGTTTTCAATAGAGCCTCTTTTAGAATGACCATAAAAGAGTTGTATGATGGGCAGTAGATCCCCAGAATATAAATAAGACTTTCCCCATTCTTAAATAAAAACTTGTTCATCTATGCTTGTTTATTATTTGAGTGGGAAAGACATGTTTAATATTCTTGTGAGATACCTGCAATTGGAATACATCAAGGGATGCAAGACATAGGGGAAAGGCACGAAACCCATGTCACACCCATCCCTGATGTCATTATCAAACCTCCGGGCTGGAGCGTCGGCACCCAATGACCTATACCTTTTAGGAATTCAGAACACATGAAGGGATGCAAGGCATATGGGAAAAACATACACCCCCGTGGCACGCCATTCCCTGGTATCATTATCAAACCTCTGGGCTGGAATGCTAACACCCAATGACTTGCATCTTTGGGGAATGTTATAACATAAAGGTTTGTGTGGCATTTGGCACCTCGGGTATCCATAGCAGGATCGGCGAAGGAGTCGACGTGGCATTTGGTGACTCAGGGTAATCATAACACGTGTAAACAATGAATGGCTTCGGTAATATAGTACCTCTGAGTTTGCATAGTATGGGGAGGGATAATTCCCCCACGACATTTACCGCCCAGTGTTGGACGTGCATAGCATGGGGAAGGCCCACGGGCCTCTGTGGCATTTGTAGCCTCGGGAGGTACTTAGCACAGTGAAGGCCCATGGGCCTCCAAGGCATTTGCAGACTTGAGGCCTGCCTAGCATGTGGAAAATATCATGGAGCTGGCCGCCCCCTCGTTCCGTAGCTCGATTCTTCGAGGCGTTGGATTTTAAGGTTCAAAATTATTATTTTGGGTAGCATGAGACATGACGTTGTCTCATGCCCTATTTGTGTTTCTTTAAGATCAATACGGGGTATGTGATACGTCACTCCTATCGCTCTTGTCTTGTTTTATCCCTATTTTTGTTTAATGGATGACTCGAAGTGGGACACCATTTCCAGTCTCCATAGAGATTACTAGAGATCGAAAGTATTCCCTCGTGGTTAATTCTTGGAAAGAAATTTGATGGCTCAAGGCCGCGTTACATCCGACCGAGGCCATGTTATGGTTCGTTGGCATGAGGCTGGGGTTTTTCCACCATGGCAAAATGTTGATGGCACAAGGAGGGAGCCTTGACTTGTGGCCACTTTGTTGTGATGGCTCGGGGTCAGGTTATATCCCACTGAGGCCTTATTATATTCGTTGGCATATCGCCGAAGTTTCTCCTCCTTGGCAAAGTGTTGATAGTACAATGAATGAGCATTCCCTTATGATCAGTTTGTTGTGAAGACTCGGTGTCGAGTTACATCCCAACGAGGCTTATTATATTCGTTGGCATGAGGCTGGAGTTTTTCCCCATGGCCAAATATTGATAGCACAAGGATGAAATATTACTTTGTGGCCAAGTTATTTTATTGGCTCGGGGTCAAGTTACGTCCCACAAAGGCCTTATTATATTCGTTGGCATGGGGCTGGAGTTTCTCCCATATGGCATTGATGGTACAAGGAGGTAACATTCCCTTGTGACCAGTTTGTTATGATGTCTTGGGGTCGGGTTATATCCCACCGAGGCCTTATTATATTCATTGGCATTGGGCTGGAGTTTCTCCCCCATGGCCAATTGTTGATGGAACAATGAATGAGCATTCCTTCGTGGCCAGTTTTTTATGATGGCTCGAGGTCAGGTGATGACCCATCGAGGCCTTATTATATTCGTTGGCATGAGACTGGAGTTTCTCCCCCATGGCCAAGTGTTGATGGCACAAGGAGGGAACATTTCTCTGTGGCCAAGTTACTGCGGTGGCTCAGGGTCAGGTTACGTCCCACCGAGGCCTTGTTATTTTATTGATGGCACAAAGAGGGAACATTCCCGTATGTCCAAGTTATTGCATTGGCTCGGTATTGGGTTACGTCTCGCCGAGACCCTATTATTGTGTATTGGCGTAAGAAGGGTTCATTCCCTTGCGGTGAAGTGGCTTAAATCGATTGGGTCAAAATCTTTCCCCCAAGTCCTTTCTTTGTCAGATCGACTCGGGCCTGGGTTAGCTCTCGCAAAGGCCCTATTACTGTGTATTAGCTCAAGAAGGGTTCATTCCCTTGCGGTCAAGGGACTTAGATGGTTTGGGGTGAGAATATTTCCCCCAAGGCATTTCTTTATCAGATTAGCTCGGGGCTGGGTTACGTCCCGGCAGGGCCCTAGTATTGTGTATTAGCGTAAATAGGGTTCATTCCCTTGCTATCAAGTGACTTGGATGGTTTGGGGTCAGAATCTTCCCCCAGGCCTTTCTTTGTCAGATCGGCTCGGGGCTGGGTTACATCCCTCCGAGGCCCTATTTATTGTATATTGCCAGAAGAAGGGTTTATTCCTTTGCTTTCGTGACTTTTGATGGCTCAGGGTTAGAATTTCTCCCCCGAGGCCTTTCTATTTTGATAATAGCCTGAGGAGGGGAGCTTTCCCTCATGGATTGTGTTTTATTTTGCAGGTCTTTGCATATCATTCCCTTCCAGGATAGCAGCATGTAAAGAGCATGTATCAGCCCGAGGTGGCACAAGATGAGCTTCTTCAAGCAGAGAAACCAGTGAACATATAGGCCAATGTTAGCTCGGATCAACATTTTTTGTCAGAGAGGGCCTAGTGGAAGAGATGGCAAAGTTATGAATCGAAAACAGAGGTGTTCGATCAGGATTTTGAACCCAACATGGATTTTCATAAGAAGTATTGAAGCCTGCAGATTGTGGTACCCATTATGAGGTGGGGTAGACTTGAGATTCTGGGCTCGATCAAGATTGAGCATCAGTATGAAAGTGAAGTTTTTTCTTCAAAAATTTTCCAAGTGTCGGAAAGGTACCCCGAGACATCAGGTTGAAGCAATGTGAGGTGCCCATGAGAGTGTCAGCCCGATGACATCAGATCAGTCTTCAACTTCTTGCACTACCATCTTTTTTTATAGATCATGGAATCAACTCACCAACTCGTTGATACAGAGAACTAGAGGACGAATGTTGATGGTGATTTTCGGAACCGAGAAGATTCGAAATATGAAGAAGAACATTAAGAGGATTACACTTGCCAAGATGAGGATCCTAGCCCAAGGTCCAGGGAGAGCCAGCCTAGGCACAGTCGCACATCGTCTGAGGAGGGTTATCATTATAAGATACAAGCTAGTAGAAAATTATAACAGTTCAGACTGTCATCAAGGGAACTTATTTCTCAATGTTTCTACATGTTCGTAACTGAAGCGGCTGAGGAGCTTAATGTTGGCTTGAACCTTTTGAAGAGGAGGATAGGGAATTAAAGGCTTTCTAATGACCCGATATTAGTAAATAAAAATTATTATGCCGCTTTCTCTTTGCCTAAGACCCATTTGTTTTGATTATTCTACAAGCCTAGGCATGTTACTATTTATTGTAAGCATAAAACTCATAAAACATGCAAAGAACATAAACCTAAACATGCTAACTATCATAATAACTCTAAATAAAATAAAGAAAGAAAAAGACTTACTTGAACCGTAGACTCCTCTAGTCATCCCTCATATCTACAAGCTTTTCTCGAACTCAGCAAGCTCTTCACGTTCCAAAGAGCCACCCAAGTGTGTGGCCTCCAAAGATGCACACACCTAATCCAAAACTCAACGGCAAGACTACGCCTTGAGTGCACGGGTATTTTGCCTTGGTGCTAGCCTAGGCAAATACCTCAAAACTTTTAACTCTAGGTTCCTCTAGTCAATTAGACTTAAGGATCCTCAAAATCAGTGGCTTTCTCTTAAACTTTAGAGTTGCTCACTTATATAAACCCAATATATGAAAGGTTTTGGTGTAGCGATTTGTGAAGAATTCTTTGGGTTTATATAGTGCTCCAAAGACAACAAAATTAATTAAGAATCCGATGTGGGATAAAAGCTAATTTAATCTTAGCCATTGGATCTTAATTTAGTGGTTTAATAAGATTATAAAACCCTAATAAGAGTTTGGGCCGAATTGGAATTCAAAACAAATAACAATTTTTTTTACTGATCATGTTACTATTCATATTACTATTATCCTCTGATCATGTTACTATTCATATTACGAATTGGAATTGGAATTCAAAACAAATAATAACAATAAGAGTTTGGACATGAAATGAATCGTGATAATTTAATCGAACATAAATTATCCTCCGATTAGATGATCGTTCGATTCAATGACCAAGGTTGACATCTAGCAACATGCCAAGGCCCCAAAATGAGAAGGAAATATATATATACCAATTATGTATGCGATTTAGATATGATACGGTCCCTCGCCTCACTGTATCACCACCTATTGACCAAGGGTACATAAAGTGTCTACCCATATGGTCAAAGATATGATATTGATAGTGTCATGAATCATGCTAACCCAATAATCTCACATGATTCTTCCGCTGTGGCCACAGTCTCAAGCACTGATCACACATATCAACCCGCAAACTGGAATACTACTCTTATAAGAAAATTTTATCCGAGAGAGTGGCGATTCTCTATTGTATCTTTACAAACTTCATGTGTTTCAACAAATGACCCAATCATACCCTTATGACAGGATCTTTTGAACCGGGGAATGAGAATGTCAAAGTTATTTGATCCATACATAAGATTGTAAAGACCTCAAGTCTAAGGACTAGTCATATAATCAATACATGAATGTTCTCACAGACACATGGGATAAACACTCCATATGAAAACTTTCGGCGGTCAGTTCTATGGACATAAGCAACTCATGCATCTATGTGATACACCAAGCGGACGGATCTCCGCTAGTAGCCTATGAGATCGGCTACCCCATTTAAGGGTGGATCATATTATCATGCTAGTCTCTCCGCTTTGTGAACGCCCAGATTATTCACAAAACTATGACTAGGAACATTTAAGAGTAATGATTCTCATAAGGCGTGGAAGCCATCGTCTTATTACTCCAAGAGCTTTATTACAGTGTTGATAATTCATATAAGTTATGTAATACACGTATAATAAAGATTTCCATTTTAATAAATAATGAAAATATTACAAATACATGTACATATAGCCCATCCACAAGTTGGGTATATGTTATATCCCTAACAATCTCCCACTTGGACTATAGCCAACTAGTATGAATCTGGACACCATACTCTCGGGTGTGCCTATCATGCTTTTGTTGAGTCAGCCCTTTAGTCAGAGAATCTGCAAGATTATCTTCTGTGGGTATTTTCTCTATAATAACTTCTTTTCTCTCAACAATCTCCCTGATGAGATGAAATCGCCTGAGTACATGCTTGGATTTCTGTTGGGACCTTGGTTCATTTGATTGAGCAATGGCGCTCGTGTTGTCACAGTACATCGTGACGCCATTCCTTATCGCGGGAAGCACTTCCAGCTCCGTGATGAACTTCTTTATCCAGAATGCTTCTTTAGCTGCCTAAGATGCTGCAATATACTCGGTTTCAGTGGTGGAGTCCGCTGTAGTTGACTATTTTGAGCTTTTCCAACCGACAACACCGCCATTCAAAGTAAACATATATCCTGTTTGCGATCTGCTATCATCTCTATCGGTCTGAAAGCTCACATCACAGTAACCAATGAATTTCATCTCAGAACAATCTCCGAATGTCAAAAACACATCCTTAATTCTTCTTAGATACTTGAGGATTGTTTTGACAGCTGCCGAGTGTTGCTTACCAGGATTTGCCTGATACCTGCTCGTTATGCTAAGAGCATAAGAGAAATCAGGTCTTTACATAGCATGGCATACATGATCGATCATATTACTGAAGCATAAGGGATCCTACTCATACGCTCTCTATCTGAAGGAGTATGTGGACATTGCTCCTTAGATAATTTGATTCCATAACAAGTAGGTAAATTACCTCTTTTGGAATCTTCCATTTTGAATCTTTTCAAAACTTTATCTATGTACGTAGATTGAGAAAGTCCTAACAACCTCTTAGATCTATCACGGAAGATCTTAATACCGAGGATGTATGCTGCTTCTCCCAAATCTTTCATGGAGAAATTTTGAGATAATCATTGCCTGGTGGCTTACATCTTTGGAATATCATTCCCGGTGATTAATATGTTGTCGACATATAATACAAGAAATACAATAGCACTCCCACTACTTTTCCTGTAAACACAAGGCTCGTCTACATTTTTGTTGAAGTCAAATTCTTTGATTGTCTCATCAAATCGTATATTCCAACTTCAGGAGGCTTGCTTGAGTCCATAAATGGATCGTTTAAGCTTGCATACTTTATTATGATCATCCTTAGATGTAAACCCCTCAGGTTGTGTCATATAGACTTCCTCTACGAGGTTCCCATTAAGGAAAGCTATTTTGACATCCACCTGCCAAATCTCATAATCAAAGTGTGCAGCTAGTGCCAGTAAAATTCGAATGGACTTTATCATTGCAACAGGCGAGAATGTTTCGTCATAGTCAATTCCTTGGGTTTTTCTATAACCTTTCGCCACCAACCTAGCCTTATAGGTTTGGATGTTGCCTTCTGCATCAGTGTTATGCTTGTAAATCCACTAACAACCTATGGGTTTTTATCCATTTAGGTGCATCTACCAAGTCCCAGACTTGATTCTGGTACATAGATCTATTTCGAATTTCATGGCCTCAACCACTTGACTGAATCAATGTCACGCATTGCTTCGTCATAACGGTGGGATCGTCACTATCAATGACATGATCATGTTCCTCATGAATATGGAAACCATATCTTTCAGGCTCATGTCTTTCCCTACCAGACCTTCTGAGTTCATAACTTGTGGTTGTTCCGTCGTTGTCCTTTTGAGGTGCCTGGGGTTTAGTTCTATGTTAGTTTTGTTCTTCTAGTCTCATCAACAAATGTTTTTTGTTCATTGGGCGTAGATATGTATGCTCTTGAGTTCAAGCATATCCTACAACATACATTAACTGCCTTATCATCCAAATTTGTTGTTTGTGTGAGTTGACATATGCGTCACATCCCCAAATTCTTAGATAACTGTGTTGGACAAAATGACCCATAGCGTCACTATTTGCACAGATCATTGTGTTGTTGTAGCAAATTAACTATGTACAAGAAATTGCACTCTCATCATTTGTGATTAGATCACCATAGATATATATAAATGAAGAGAGGTCCCTATGATTAGTTCCTGGATTGAGATGATATGAGACAGTATCAGTCCACGCGAGGATTAATCATTAAATATCCCTAGCCGTAGTATTATCGAGACTGGACATCGATAATGCGGAATAGGCTAGTATTGCACTTGTGCGCGTTGTGAGGGCACAACGGCATAGTTCTCATATATATAAGTATTGGATACTTGTGCAAGTGCGATAGGAGGTCGTGTTTCACCGATGGTACGGGAAACAGCTTCGCTCTGGATAGACCCTTCGGAATCCCATTGGTATTATGACTAGGTGTCTATGGGAGGCCGAAATCAAGGTAGGTGTGTATAGTCTTAACCTGAGACTTACATCGCTAATACTTACGACAATCGGTAAACTTTGGTTTTGGTGGTTGGGGGATCTTAACTGGTTCTGTGTTCACCACTTCTGGGTTTATCAGAGATCGTAGTGTATTGGATGTGATGTCGAGACGGAAGTATCACTCCAGTCATAATGGAGATGATGTCACGCAGGATACGGTATTAGTGCTCTTTTAGTGATGCGCATCCAATCGGGATATTATGACCAGGTCATGAATATCCGATTATAGAGACTAGTTACCAGACATCCGATATGTGTTTCGGACGGGGCAGACACTATCCAGCCCCAGCCCTAGCACGTGACCATCCGATACTGGGCCGATATGCACAATACAATTGTATACTACGCTTGATACAGATCTAGATATTCTTTGATGAATATGTCCGGAGAACCTGGAAGACTTGGTGCTTTGCTAGGAGTCGACCTTGTCTCGTAAATCGGTAGAACGTAGTACTTGGTACGTACGTGATTCGGATACTCCGACGACCGTATTTACTGCCAGATTATCCGGGGATCTCATGGGTCGCTTCCCGATAATCCACCGATGACGCACAACTCGCACTCTTGAATAATCTGGGATTATAATAGAAGAGAGAGAAAATTAATCTAGGATTAATAACGGAGATATTTTATCCGGGATAAAATATCGTCTAAAGAGAGAGAACGATTAATTTGGAATTAATCGATGAATTAATATATTCGATATATTAAACGAAATTAGATTTCGACGCGGAATTAAAATTAGATTTTAATTCGGGCAAACGAGTTAATTCAGAATTAATTCGTTAGCGACGTAAATAATAATTTCGCCAGGCGTAATTATTTATTTAAATTCGATTGAATTAACGTCGCGACGTAAGCTCGGTATTTCGGAAATATCGAACCCGAACGCGTGAGTGCACGTGGGCCCACTTTCATTGGGAAACGTGTGGGGCCCACATGACACATGTCAAGATATGCATTAACTTTGACACATGTCATATTATGCTTATTTGACACTCTAATGCTTTGCATGGAGATTGTGTACAATGCACTCAATGGTATTGCATGGAAATGAAGTGTTTGACACTCTAAGCCTTTGCATGAATTTGTGTCATAAGTTTATTATTTTTAATAAATTATGGCATAAATATAAATTGATTTTTGGTAAATCATTTTAATAAACAAACCATTACACAATTCTCTCTCAAATTCTCTCTTCCTCTCACGCAATGGAAGTAATTCTTCACTGGTTTTGAACCAGTTTGGGCGTGACAATAGGGAAGCAAGAGTGGTTTCTCATGGTGAGAAATCAAGTGCTAGCACACTACAAGTCTTGCGAAGGTGGTAGGGAGGTTTCCCATGAGACGGGATCCATCCGACGATGATTGGAGCTCCGTTTCTTCACTCAATTTTCTGTTTTTGTAGGCAGTGGACTGCATGCAGTAGGCTTACATGGCAGTGCGTTTTTGGGCTTGAATCGTCTCCAAATCGACTCTAACCGATCAATGTGAGTATTCCGCTACCTCCGTTGATGTATTCATGCATGTTTCATGTCTTGTTATTGATCTTGGGACCTTAGAGAAAACCAACAATGGCATCATGAGCTAAAGTTGCAAGCATGAAATTTGTAGGGCTTAAAATTTGGGTAAATGTTTGTTAAGCATGATTTGAATGAATTGATTGTTTGAGTATGCTTATAACATGTTTAAATTCATTTTGGTTGGACTAATTTGATGAAAAATGATTTGGAATTATTTTCCCCAAATTATATGCCTTGGCCGAATACAATATTGATTTTGAATCATTGGAATTTTGTTGATTTTAATTCATTGGATGAGTTAAAATCATGTAGGATGATGTTAATTTAATGTCAATTGGATTGTACTTTGAATTGAACATAAACCCTAAATTCCATGTGTTGGCCGAATGGTATATGCCCTTAATGTCTTGGTATATTTTGATTTTATGAACATTGGATGTGTATGAAATCATTCGGGAAGTTAATACATTGTCGATTGTAATTAATCGGATTGAATTCAAATCGGACAAAATAACCTTCCTTGGCCGAGACTTAGCAAGCATGTTTATATGGGTTTGATTTTTCATTATGTGTGTTTGACATGTGATAATGAATTAAGCATGATTAATTGGACTAATTTGGTGCTTCGGAAATATCGATTTAGGTCATTAATCATCGTAATGCACTTTTGGTAATTAAATTGTGAAAATTGGATTTTTGGATTTAATTAATTGGGCCTAATTTTGGAAATTAGAATTTAAGTTGTAATTGGGCCTATTGGGGCTTGATTTATCAAGTTTGGTTTAGGCCAAGTGGATTGGATCCAATTGGGCCCAAAACCTTAACCATAAAGCCCAATTGCGACTAATGAACCTTTAAAGTTTAATTGGGCCTAATGGGCCGAAATTGATTTCTAAGGCATTTTGGGTGATTCCACTATTGGGCTTTGGTTGCCGAAGCCCATGCCTAAAGAAATTAATTGAAGCCCATTAGACTTTAATTGAATTGACGTTGGACGTTAATCGGACTTTGAGTCCCGACGCGATTGAATTTGGAATTTAAATCGTAAAGGTTTATTAAATAAAGTGCAATATTTAATTTGGAATTGAATAATGAATTAGTATTAAATACATGTTAAATTGGATTTAATGATGTAGTTTAATTTAATTCATGAATTCGTACTTTGAGTACTTATTCGCAAAAACGAGTTTGACTCGAACAAAATCAAATCGTTGTTTGAACATTGGATGATCACTTAATTATCAGATTAATTAATTTGATTAGATTGATTGATAGCATGCTTGTATGTGTGAATACATGGTTGTGTTGAATGAATAACGTATATCGGATGGATATTAGTCGGGTGGGCAATTTTGGAAATTGTTGTAATAAATTCGATTTATTAAATTGGACCTGCGTGTCCAGCCTTATCACCTTCTTTCTCTTTGTATTCTCTTCTCACCTATTCCCCTCTATGTATATGAGGTTTCTTTAGAAGTGTAGTGTAACGGGTAGAAGTAGTACAAGTGCTAGCTTGAGTGAGAAAGAGAGAGATTTGATCTAGGATCAATGTGTAAAGTATCCATCCGCATATCGTTATTATTTTATTTCATACTCGCTTTATTATGTATTTAGAATGCATGTTTAAGGGTGTATGATGATGAGACCTTAACAAAGATAATTAAAATTGGTAGCCAATTTGCATGCGAAAATCCCTCAACATATATTAAGCAAATATCCTTCCATTGAATGATTCTTGTTCAAGATCCGAAGTTGGCATTGGTTTGTTTTTGACCAAAGTCAAGACCTTTGTCAATCTAGGATGTACTTGAATCATGAGAGTTTTGTTAGATATCGGTGTCTTGTCCAAATCGTGATTTTTATTGGCCAAAGTCAGATCACTTTTTGTCCAATGACATTGATTACGAAACTTTCCTCGTCAATGGGTCCCGCTTAACTGGAATCATTAGGTTTGTTTTTGGCCAAAGCCATGGCCTAGATGATTCAGAGGATAGGGTTAGGAAAATATATTGGATATATTGACATATATATTGTATATATGTTTCGGACTTGGATGTCCACCTAACCGGATCTAGGAATTGGATGAGATCCAATTGATCTGTGAGATCTACCTAGTTAAATAGCATACAGCTTTTTATTGGCCAAAGTCAGTTGTGTGTTATTTAATGGGATCCTAGCCCACTAGGAAACACGGTTTCCCGAGTACTCCACAGAGGGTTAGAGGCTCGACGAAAAATAGTGGGAGGCAAGTATTGAATTTGCAACATTCGTTCAATTACTCGCTAAACACGCTCATTTATATTTTACTCTCGTCGTATTAATCAAAAGTATTAGTTGGACTAATATTTTTTGTTGTTTTTTAAATATATAGTTGGACTATATACAAACTTATTCAATATATAGTTGATTTTATAATTGGATTATAGTAATCAATATAATTGAATTAAAATGATAGTTGATTTTATAAATGGATTATAGTAATCAATATTAAAATTATAGTTGATTAAATAATTGGATTATTGTAATCATTATAATAAATAGTACCTTATTAAAATTGATTAAATAGTTGGACTATTGAAATCAAGATAGAATTGAAAGGTTGAATATTTAAAATATATAATCCTTGGATTAAATGTTTTAAATGATTTAATTTTCAATTGGGAATTAATAATAGGTTAATTTATTTGATAAAATAACTTATTATGACTAAGCCCATTATTAAGCAAATAGTAGAGCATAAAGTCTTTGGAAGATTTATGTGATGATGACTTTAGTGCTTAATTAATATACTTATAATAAATCTATCTTTAGATTTAAAAGTATTAAAATTGCAATTAATAATTCTTGAAGAATTTTGACTATTCTAGTGGAGAAAAGTCAAAGTTTGCAATTGGGCATGTAGCACAAGGTGCACATCATTTCGATATTCTAAAACCCAAGTGGTTTGTGAAATATTGAAAAGGATAATTGACATATCCCAAAGTGACTACCATTTGGATATGGAAGACACGAAGGAATTAAAGAAAGGGCGAGGCTCTAACTTTAAAAATTTGTCAAAGTTATGTTCACTACTAGTATTGAAATTGAATTTTAAATACTTAGTGTGGTACATAATACATATATGTATTGACGTTCAGAATCCGCTGTGAGCTGGATACTGGCTTCAAGCCGAGATTTCTTGCGGATTGGAAACGGGACGAAAGTCGCTGTTTCGACCGTAAATACCTAAGTTTGTGAACTACCCTTTGGGTATGTACTTAAATTAGGAAATGTTATAATGTAACTAGTTTATCTAGAGACATTATCTCTATATCAGTGTTTAATCCATTGCGGATAAAACCTTTATATTCTAGAACACTAAAGTGTTTCAATATATAAAGATGATACTGAGATAAATACATTGGATGTAAATAACAGAATTTATATTTTGAATATAAATAAAATCTCAAACATATAAAATGACAAATAAAAAGCTCATATTGATTTGATCAATGGAGACTTATTTGTGGCATTGTTGTCTAGGACACAATTAAACAAGACTCGTATATCCGTACTTTTGAGAAGTGGGTACTAGGACTGATTTGACTATTCAAATAAGGTCTACGAATCTAGTTTATTAGGTTAAATACCTAAAATACTATTTACTTGGTAATAGTAAAAGGGCCACCGATCTGTTAGCCCTATTCATGGTGAAGTAAGTGGGCCCATATCTAGCAGGCTAGATGTGAACGTGAATATTTCGTGACCTTAACGGATGCAGCATCGCGTTGTGGTTATGTGTTTCTTTTGAAGAACACAGATCGGAAACTTTTGAAGTTTCGACACGAAGTAGACAAACAGATCGGCTATAGTATTATTCCGCCACGGCAAGACCGTAATGGAAAATACTTAAGCAGTAGGTTTCTAATGTACATGAAAGAGTACGGTATTCTTTCATATGAGGACTCCTCCCGAGACACGTCAGTTAGACGGTGTGTCCGAACCAAAAACCGAATTTTTGTTGGACATGATAAGGTTTATCACGAGTCGCTCTGAGCTACTATTTCCTTCAACAGGATATGTATTAACAGTGCAAAACTTATTTGGAATAAGGTTCCATATAAATCTGTTTGACAGATATCATATAGGATATGAACAGGAAAGAAACGTGGTTTCTCATTCCTGATAATTTGGGTATGCCAGGCATACGTTTGGATGATACCAAACTAAAGACCCAAATTGGATAAGTGTCAATATAAGTTATCCTAAGGGAACCTTAAGTATAGTACTTATATATCTCACATGAGAACAATGTAATTGTTGCTCACCATGCGGTTTTTCCTGAGAGGAATACCGATATGCAGTGGTCAGTGGGAGGATAGTGATACTCGATGAAAATCGGAGTAATACTGTTCAAGGCACGAAGTCCTTAATGGAACACAAATAGTTCATCTATGATGAATCTATACCATTAATCTTCAAATACACAAGAAACCGTAGATCGGATAGAGTCAGAAAACAACCTAGGGTATGGGTTTCTGATCTAACCTCATAAAGATGTCAATCTTATGGAGGTGTACCATCCGACTACGTTATGAGGAAGTGATACGAGGTATCGACTCCCTGTTATGGCAAAGTGCCATGAGTCCGAAATGGATTCCATGTATAACAACTATGTTTGGATACTAGTTGTTGTACCACAAGGCGTTGTGCCTATGGTACATAAACGTCTTCAAGGAAGACATACATGGAAGGCAACATACCAACGTGCAAAGCTAAGCTTTTGACGGAAAGGTATCGTTATCAACATTATGTTAATAACGGTTCAACCTTTTACCTGTTGCCATGGTAAATCCATTTTGAAGATGCTTGATGATAACTATATATTTCATTTATGAAATATGTTAGTTACAAATCAAAATCGCTTTCCTGAAAAGGAAACCTTTTGGAGGATGTTTACAACATCCTGACGATTTTGTATAACCGACAAACAAGGTTTGCGGGTTATTCGATCCATGTTTGGATTGATGCAAGCATAAGGTTCTTGGAACTGTCGTTTTGAAATAATCATAATGGTTTATGATTTGACTCAAAACGAAATAATTCTTGTGTATATAAGGAGGTTAGTGGGAGAGCGCACTGACAGTGAAATTCCCATAAAGCTATTGTTGAAAGCTTGGCTTTCAATAGAAATTCTCCGTAGAATTCTGGGGAGTAACAACCTTTATTAGAGGAATAAAGATCTACTGGGATAGATTTGGAGTTGTTAACACTCTCTGGGAAATTGTACATTTAAAATGTACTTGTATTGGTGTCTCATACGCTTCAAGCATATGGAGTCACAATCAGGTCAATCCAAGTGACAGTCACTGGATTGAAGTTAAGAACATCTGTTAGTATCTCTGAGAACTAAAGATGCTATCTTTACTATGGAGAAGGAGAACTTGAAGTGACTGGGATCACTGCTGCAAGTTTCCAAACAAGTTAAATACTGCGGTACTATAAAGTTTGAATAACGGGACAGTGAGCTGGAAATCTTCCAAGCAAGATAACTGTTGCCGAATAAACAACAAATGCGGATTATTGCTGCAGCTGAGGCAGCAATAGAAGTCTTTTGGGTCGAAAGTAAATCTAATTAGATTAGATATAGTTCTGTTAGCAGCTGAGCTAGGCGTCAGCATAGGCTAAGGAATTAAAGGTCTCATCGACGATCCAGATATATACTTCTATATCATCTGATTCGTTCGGATCATACATCGTGGCGATGTGATGATCGTATAAATCGCGTCAAACGATAATCAAACAAATCCGCTGACGAAAACCTTTCCTCAGCAATTTGAGCGAACCGTACATAGTTCAGGTGTAGGACACTTGAGTGACTCGCAATGTGCCAAGTGGGAGATTGTTGGACAAAATGACCCATAGCGTCACTATTTGCACAGATCATTGTGTTGTTGTAGCAAATTAACTATGTAACAAGGAAATTGCACTCTCATCATTTGTGATTAGATCACCATAGATATATAAATGAAGAGAGGTCCCTATGATTAGTTCCTGGATTGAGATGATATGAGACAGTATCAGTCCACGAAGGATTAATCATTAAATATCCCTAGCCGTAGTATTATCGAGACTGGACATCGATAATGCGGAATAGGCTAGTATTGCACTTGTGCGCGTTGTGAGGGCACAACGGCATAGTTCTCATATATATAAGTATTGGATACTTGTGCAAGTGCGATAGGAGGTCGTGTTTCACCGATGGTACGGGAAACAGCTTCGCTCTGGATAGACCCTTCGGAATCCCATTGGTATTATGACTAGGTGTCTATGGGAGGCCGAAATCAAGGTAGGTGTGTATAGTCTTAACCTGAGACTTACATCGCTAATACTTACGACAATCGGTAAACTTTGGTTTTGGTGGTTGGGGGATCTTAACTGGTTCTGTGTTCACCACTTCTGGGTTTATCAGAGAATCGTAGTGTATTGGATGTGATGTCGAGACGGAAGTATCACTCCAGTCATAATGGAGATGATGTCACGCAGGATACGGTATTAGTGCTCTTTTAGTGATGCGCATCCAATCGGATATTATGACCAGGTCATGAATATCCGATTATAGAGACTAGTTACCAGACATCCGATATGTGTTTCGGACGGGGCAGACACTTATCCAGCCCCAGCCCTAGCACGTGACCATCCGATACTGGGCCGATATGCACAATACAATTGTATACTACGCTTGATACAGATCTAGATATTCTTTGATGAATATGTCCGGAGAACCTGGAAGACTTGGTGCTTTGCTAGGAGTCGACCTTGTCTCGTAAATCGGTAGAACGTAGTACTTGGTACGTACGTGATTCGGATACTCCGACGACCGTATTACTGCCAGATTATCCGGGGATCTCATGGGTCGCTTCCCGATAATCCACCGATGACGCACAACTCGCACTCTTGAATAATCTGGGATTATAAAGAAGAGAGAGAGAAAATTAATCTAGGATTAATTACGGAGATATTTTATCCGGGATAAAATATCGTCTAAAGAGAGAGAACGATTAATTTGGAATTAATCGATGAATTAATATATTCGATATATTAAACGAAATTAGATTTCGACGCGGAATTAAAATTAGATTTTAATTCGGGCAAACGAGTTAATTCAGAATTAATTCGTTAGCGACGTAAATAATAATTTCGCCAGGCGTAATTATTTATTTAAATTCGATTGAATTAACGTCGCGACGTAAGCTCGGTATTTCGGAAATATCGAACCCGAACGCGTGAGTGCACGTGGGCCCACTTTCATTGGGAAACGTGTGGGGCCCACATGACACATGTCAAGATATGCATTAACTTTGACACATGTCATATTATGCTTATTTGACACTCTAATGCTTTGCATGGAGATTGTGTACAATGCACTCAATGGTATTGCATGGAAATGAAGTGTTTGACACTCTAAGCCTTTGCATGAATTTGTGTCATAAGTTTATTATTAATTAATAATTATGGCATAAATATAAATTGATTTTTGGTAAATCATTTTAATAAACAAACCATTACACAATTCTCTCTCAAATTCTCTCTTCTCTCTCACGCAATGGAAAATTCTTCACTGGTTTTGAACCAGTTTGGGCGTGACAATAGGGAAGCAAAGAGTGGTTTCTCATGGTGAGAAATCAAGTGCTAGCACACTTACAAGTCTTGCGAAGGTGGTAGGGAGGTTTCCCATGAGACGGGATCCATCCGACGATGATTGGAGCTCCGTTTCTCTCACTCAATTTTCTGTTTTTGTAGGCAGTGGACTGCATGCAGTAGCTTACATGGCAGTGCGTTTTTGGGCTTGAATCGTCTCCAAATCGACTCTAACCGATCAATGTGAGTATTCCGCTACCTCCGTTGATATCATGCATGTTTCATGTCTTGTTATTGATCTTGGGACCTTAGATTAAACCAACAAACTGAGACTAGGACGTTTCCCAGATCATAACTCTATTGGGTTGACTAACAGTCTTGGAAGGAACTTGGTTTAGTATATGTTGCAGTTCTATTGCAAGACCCCAAGATGAAAGAGGTAGATCCGTGCCTGGCATCATTGATCAGACCATATCTAATAATGTCCGATTTCTCCTTCTCCTTCGGAGACCCCATTATGCATGGAGTTCCCGGAGGAGTCCCTGGGAAACAATGCCATTGTCTCTCAAGTAATCTTGAAATTCTTGCTTAAGTATTCACCACCTCGTCAGACCTTACTGACTTAATACTTTTATTAAGCTGTTTTCTACTTCAGCCTTGAAGTCTTTGAATTTCTCAAAGGCTTCAGATTTGTACCGCATAAGGTACACATATCCATATCGTGAATAATCATCGATAAAGGTAATGAAGTAGGAGAATCCCCACCTCTAGCGGTGACTGACATTGGTCCGCATACATCAGAGTGTATGAGTTTTCTAATGTCTCCGATACACGCTGTCCTTTAACTTTGATTGGTAATTTGGTCATTTTACCAAGTAAACAAGACTCACAAGTTCCATAAGGTTTATATTTGAAGGGTTTGATAACCATCCTTATGTAGCTTAGTTAATATTGTTTCATTGATATGACCTAAGCGACTGTGCCATAGAAGTGATTCATTGAGATTATTCGAGTTAAAGTTGTATATATTAGTGGTTGAACATTCTTTGTTAGTTTGTAAGACATAGATACCATTATTCAAAATACCATCTCCATATTTTATTTCACAACGGCACCAACGGATACTGTCACAGCTAAATAAACAGAACATTCATTACAACTTATTAGGCATGAAAAGCCTTTATTACATAAATAGAAACTGAAATGATGTTCTTTACTAGAGAAGGTACATAAACACAATCTTCTAAGTCTAAACTAAACCATTCGACAAAACTAATGAATAAGTCCCCACGCACAATGCAACCAGTTTTGCTCTATTACCCATGCGTAAGTCAACCTCCCCATGACGGAGTCTCCTACTGTTTCTCAGGCCCTGCACATTGTTACACAAGTGAGTCCCACAACCGGTGTCAAACACCCAAGTAGAAGGTTTAGAGTTTTGAGAATATAGTTCAATCATATAAAACATACCTGAAGCATTGGGCTTCTTGGCCTCTTGGGCTTCCCTAACTTCCTTGGCTTTCAAGGATCTGCAGTCTTTCTTCCAATGACATTTCTTTCCACAAAAGAAACATTTCCCCTTTCCCTTTTTTTCTCCACCTTACCATAGGTGATCTGGAGCCTTGGCCTTACCCTTATATTTCTTTGGGCCTCGTGGCTTCAGGTCCGTACCCGTAAGCATGACAGAGGTTTTAAGCTCCGGTTTTAAGTCCGTCTCTGCTTGCTTTATCAGATTGTGCAATTCTGCTAAAGTAGCTTCTTTATCAGACAAATGAAACTGCATAATAAAGTTAGAGAATTCTTTTGGTAAGGACTGAAGAATTAGATCGTGACCTATCTCATGATCCATGATGAACCCGAGGTTGGCTAATTTTTCAATGTGGCTAATCATCTTAAGCACATGTCCACTAACATATCCTTCCTTATACCTTGTTTGGAATAAGGCACAAGACACTTGGAATCTCACATATGAACGGAAGTTGCATACACTCCTTCAAGTGAAAGATGATGGTTTGAGCATCCATCTTCATGAGATTTCTGAAGTTCATCCGATATAGAGCCAAGCATTATGAGAACTGCTTGCTCATAATCATCGACGTGTTTCTTCCTCCAGCATCAAATGTATCTTGGTCAATATCTTCTGCGGGTTCAGGGGGAAATAGTCTTTCAAGAACATAGAAAATCTTTTCTTGTCGTAAGACAATTTTAGGGTTTGTAAACCAGTCATTGTAGTTGTCCCCTTTGAGCTTATGCTTATCAAGGATGGAACGAAGTGATACACTGTTTGCCATTTGAATGTTTGTGAAATATTTTAACCCACTTGTTAAGAGAAAATGTTAAAATTAGGAATATGTTTTCATTAACGTTTCATAATAACATTGGCTTTTAATATTATGAAGTTGCTCCAACTCAATTGTTTAAAAATTTTAAGCAAATCACATCAACCCCAATATGATGGATTTCTTGTGGGCAAGGATCCCATTATCATCATTTCATATAACTCCGACTAGGGCCGGTCGTTATAATTATGATAATTAGGTAGGTTCCCAACCAATTTATGAATAAATCACAATTCCTTGACCATTGGGCTGGGCAATCAAACATGCCATAGTTTATGCTACTCATTGTGGAAACCCAATCTTTGCCACTAAGTTATAAGACCACGCCTAAGGGTCGCTGCGTCTTATGACTCAGAAAAGTCAAACATTGTCAATAGTACTATTTAAGGAAAATTTGGTATTGGTCAGTCTGGTAAAGCCTAGTCCTGCCAATACGGTTTAAGAGCCCCTTGGGTCTATACTTTACAGTGGGAGGCAATTTTAGACTTAAATTATTATTGAGGATTTTAGCAAGTTTAAGTGAATAACTGTCAAATGGATTCCTCCATTGAAAATTCCCAGAGGGAGGGTGGAGCGAACTCTCTAAATACCCTTACCTTTTAGGCTCTTATTGCCTTGGTGACAGGAATAAACAATAGATCCTCCAAATTAGTCCAACATTTTAAATATGCTTTAAGGTAAGCTTGAGTAATGATTATCTAGATGTCTTCACAGCTTTTCCATTTGGCTATAAAAAGGTAGTGAGTGAAGGAAGACCCAATCATTATCTAACTCTAGAAATACCATTGGTTAAATTAACTTTAGTTTGGAAAGTTTTATTAACCCCTTGGTCCAACCCACTTGTATCTTTTATAATGTCTTTTATTATAACAAGTGATTTATATTTATTAGCCTAAAGGTAATAAATCTCTGAGGTCATCACATAATAAATCTCTAAGTGATTTTGGTGTAGCGATTTGTGAAGAATTCTTTGGGTTTTTATAGTTCTCCAAAGACAAAAAAATTAATCAAGAATAGTAAAAAAAATTTGTTATTTGTTTTGAATTCCAATTCGGCCCAAACACTTATTAGGGTTTTTTTACTATTCATGTGAATAGTAATTTTTTTCTTATTCCAATTCCCAATGTGCCTCTATCTTCATTCACTAATCACTAAACCACTATAGAACCTCATAAATGATCTGTTCAATAATTAAACACATTGAACCATTTATGAACAATTCCTACAGCAATCATATATGCTGTTATATTTGTACTGTGCACTGTTAACAATTGATTTCGACTTTGTTGTGCGTGACCTTTTGGGTTCCCCTCAAGTTGGACATGAAATGAATCGTGATAATTTAATCGAACATAAATTATCCTCCGATCAGATGATTGTTCGATTTCAATTACCAATGTTGAAATCTAGCAACATGCCAATGCCCCCAAATGAGAAGGAAATATATATATACCCATTTTGTATGCGATTTACATATGATACGGTCCCTCGCCTCACTGTATCCCCACCTATTGACCTAGGGTACAGAAAATGTCTACCCATATGGTCAAATGTATGATGTTGATAGGTCATTAATCGTGCTAACCCAAGAATCTCACATGATTCTTCCGGTATGGCCACAATCTCAAGCACTGATCACACATATCAACCCGTGAACTGGAATACTACTCTTATAAGAAAATATTATCCGAGAGAGTGGTGATTCTATGTTGTATCTTTACAAACTTCATGTGTTTCAACAAATGACCCAATCATACCCTTATGACCGGATCTTTTGAACCGGGGAATGAGAATGTCAAAGTTATTTGATCCACATATAAGATTGTAAAGACCTCAAGTCTAAGGTCTAGTCATATAATCGATACATGAAAGTTCTCACAAACACATGAGATAAACATTCCATATGAAAACTTTCAGCGGTCAGTTTGATGGACATGAGAAACCATGCATCCATGTGATACACCAAGCAGACGGATCTCCGCTAGTAGCCTATGAGATCGGCTACCCCACTTAAGGGCGGATCATATCATCATAGCTAGTCTCTCCGCTTTGTGAACGCCCAGATTATTCACAAAACTATGACTATGAACATTTAAGAGTAATGAATCTCATTAAAGCGTGGAAGCCATCGTCTTATTACTCCACGAGCT
This sequence comes from Zanthoxylum bungeanum, assembly GCA_019454045.1. NCBI lineage: Eukaryota > Viridiplantae > Streptophyta > Magnoliopsida > Sapindales > Rutaceae > Zanthoxylum > Zanthoxylum bungeanum. The sequence continues at coordinate 73,936 of SKCR01008564.1, forward strand.
TTATTACAGTGTTGATGATTCATATAAGTTATGTAAGACACGTATAATAAAGACTGCCCATTTTATTAATTAATGAAAATATTAAAAATACATGTACATATAGCCCATCCACAACCGTGGGTATAGGGCATAATCCCTAACAATAATTTCTCTTGTATTTCCTTATAAATACTTCTGTAAATATTTTATTATGAATAAAATAAACAGTTTCTATAATATATAACTTTTCTTTTACTATATGTTAATGACGTAAATGACCTTAGAATGAGTAGTTATGGTACATTTACAAAAACCTCACAACTGACATGAGTGTTATAATAACAATATCATTATTAAAATTGTTCTTGGTCACAAGGTTTACAATTGCTTAGTTTGTAAGTAATCCCGTAGAGACTGGTACATGTCGTATATTGGAATCCAATTGTTTCTCAATGAAACCATGAGTCTCAAGAGACTTATATAGACATGTAGGTGTTTATATTGGATAAACACTGAACAACTTACCGAACATTCTTAATAGATAGTACATCAACGTCAATAAAAAAATCTTTGGGTGAGTAACATAGTGATTCTTTGACTTGAGATACCACTGTGGATATATTGGTTATCCTCCACACTTAGATGACAGTCACGTTACCGATTTATTAAGATCAGACCTCCGCCAGTTCGTTGGGTGTGGACTGATGCTCAGGATATCCTGTGTGTGTCAAGAAAGGATCAATCATTTATTTATACAGAGCATAGATATTTAATATGGAATTAGAAATTTGTTAAATCCATGGGCCCGTGGTACACTGTAGAAGTGAGTTCTAAGTGTTATTAATAGATTGCTAATAGAAATGCCAACGTGATTATATCTATAGAGATTTGAAATTTATATCTATATTTTTGGAATAATATGGATACCTGTGACAGAGGGTTTATACGTATGCAATAACCTTGACCTGTATGGTTCAATGAGTTTATCCATGTTTGTCATAATTTATGGGTGGGTAGATTATGGACACGAAATTGGATTTCATGACGGATATGCCTGAACCTATAGAGTCTCACTAATGAAATATACTCATAAAACACTAGGGTAATTCTTATAAATAATATTGATTATTTATAAATCGTTTAACGGTTAAACGAAAAGAACTTGATTAAGGGTTTTTTTAGTCATTTCTTAATTAATGTATATTTGGTTTAAATACTTGATTTTATTAAATAACATTAATTATTTGTCAAATAAAGTATTTGACACATGATACAGATATATGTATTATGTAATATTTTAAGTAAATATGATACATGTATTTAGATATTTGTATTAAGTAATTATCTAATTATAATTGTTAAAAATTAGAATAATTAAATACATTTATCTTTAATCATGATTATGGCTATATATGTCTTAGTGTAATTGGTGCACTTGTATGTTTAATTTATGGAAAATGTATTCAAATTGGATTTAGCTACCTTTAATATTGATTAAAAAATTACAAATCCAAATTTCCTTTTTGCCCTCATTTTCTGCCAACCCTACATATATAAGCTTTTCATTTTTCATTTGCTTCACAAAATGTGTTAAATATCAAAAAATATTACAAAAGAAAGTTGAGAGAAAAAGTGAGAAAAAGAGAAGATTTGAAGAAAACTTAAAGCCTTGTAAGTTTTTTCAATACCTTTTCAACTAGAAAAATATTTCTAGGATTCAAAGCTACTACATGTGATGTTTGGTTGTTTCTCTACTCTTTTAGTTGTTGTAATATTGATGTTGGAAGCTTAAATGAAATATGTTTGCATGTATGTTTATAAAGAAAGCTTATAAAGTGTTATTAAACTTTCTTTTGGTCATTAGTTGGACTTGGTTTCCATTCTAGAGTTGTGAGGCCCCTCAATGATGACCTAGAATTGTTCTTGAGTTGTTTCAAAATGGTGAGACTTGTTTGGTGTTGTAGAGATTAGATTAAAGTGTTGGATTGAATTAATTTTTGTTATTTTTGGTTAATTTGATTAATTAAAAAATTATGGTTTCTAACCTAAACCAAAATCGGGGATTTTCATATATGTGTTGTATTTTGATGTATATAAGACATTAAAATCAGATTGGGATTGATTGGAAATCATCTAAGCTTGTTTTGACAAGATTGGACCAAAATGATCAAAATTGAAACTATATGGGCTTCATGACAATTTGAGTAAAATATGATATTTCGGTGCTTAATGTATTTTGACTTGTATGACATGTATAAATCATTTTGGTAGTGATTTAGAATAACCTAATTATGTATTTGACAAATTATGACTAAAATGATCAAAATACAAAGTTTTAGGGGTTTTACCGGAATATTGGAAAATTATGATTTTTTTTTGTGTAAAAAATCTGTTTTACTGAGTACTGAGTGATTAAAATAAATTAATTATTTTAATTACTCAAGAAAAATAAAAGAAATCGGAAAATTTTTGATTTTCTCGTATTCCGCTGCGTTACCCTATATTACTGCTTAAAACCCCAACACGGGATGGCAGATTATGGGTTTAGGTGCACTATATGAAGGGGTTGAGAATTCATTGTAAGAGGGTTGGCTATTTTTGATTCTAAGCATTCATACAACTTGTAAAAGAGAAAAAGGCCTAAGAGAGGGAGAAAGAGAAGGTATGTCTGACCCGATCTCATAATAAAAAGATTATATTTTTTACACCCATAGACGTAGGCTGGATCTATTCCGCCAAACCACGTTAAAATCCTCTGTTTTTTATCTGTGTGTTTTCTTATTTGTCTGCCGAGTTTGATTTTGTTTCCAACAACCCAACAAAATTCATTGTTAGCGGAAGGTTTGTTCGGGAGTGATTTTCCCAAATTTCCCCTGAAATGAAAAACAGTCGTCAACAAAAGTCAACACTAAAGACATATTAGGGTTAGTGCTCAAAGCTCCAATTTTCTTATGTATTTCCTTGTAAATACTTATGTAAACATTTTTATTATGATCAAAATAAATAGTTTCTATTATATAACATCTCTTTTATATGATAAAGATGTAATTTACCTTAGAGAGTCTGATACTGACAGATCCAGCCTAATGTTCGGACAATCATGTCTAGCTGACGATGTTAAACTTAGCACTAGCAGGGAGGAAACCCATGTAATTTGTGTATATATTGAGATATTGTGTGTTTTATTTTATGTGTTTAATTTTCAAAGTAACAATCACAGACATGATGGAAGAGGTTCTCACAAAACTTCACAAGCATTTTCTCTCTCTCCCTCTAAATTCTCTAATGAAAGTCTACAAAGCACGAATTGAAAGAATGAGACTTCTGATGATCAAAGGTATTCCTAGTGATATTCGTTGGATAATTGAAGTACGAATTCATTTGGTAGGTGAGTCATCTGCCTCTTTTATTTCATTTCTGCCTGGTTTAGGAAAAAAACACCTATGCTAAGAAAAGAAGAGCTAAACGATTAATTGTTTGCTATAAATGTGCACATTGTACATGCAATACTCGTTGTCGTTTCTTTAGGAATGTGTCTGAATAATTACGAAGATAAAATAAAATTCATTAAGGATGGCATGAGTAAGGAGTGATTAGATGACATATCATTGACTCTTGAGACACATCCCAGTGGAGATGTCTATCACACAATTCGCAATTTACATACACAGTTTCAAAGAGAAAGACAACAATTGAGTCTCAGGAATCTGACTTTAAAAGAGGCCTATTTGCCAATTTATAAGAAAATTAGATGGGAAGCTTGTCCCTGACCCATAAAGGTCATTCAAGTCATTACTAACTGTACATATTATTGTTTTGATTTCTTTATCTTTACATAATAATTGTGATTTTCTTTATTTTGATTCCTTTTATTTTCGCCAACAAGATCCAGACTTTTTGACTTTCACGATTTATTTTACTATTCAGCTAATAATTGTCAATGGGCAGGTACTAGTCCTATTATTACTCACCTTTTTTTCAGGATCTATAAATTCAGCTAGTCATTGCTCTCTTCAACACATCCCGATTAGAGAGAGAGTAAAGAAAAAAATGGAAGCAACTTCAAGAAGACGAGTCATGAATATCTGTGTGTTTTACGGGACTAGTTCTGGATTAAACCGGAATTTGTTGAGGCAGCGAAAGAATTGGGCAGAGTCATGGCAGAGAGAAATATGCACTTAGTGTAGGGCGGTGGCAATCTTGGACTGATGAGGTACGTTTCAAAGATTGTACATGATGAGGCAGTCAAGTTTTGGGAATCATCCCAAAACCTTCGGCGGACGTAAATCTTATCGGACAATCAAACGGAGAGGAGTGCATCGTGTCAGGTATGTCCAAACGACTTGTTGAAATGATTAACCGTGCTGATGCTTTTATTGCTTTACCAGGTGGCTTGGGCACAATGGAGGAAATTTTCACAGTAATATCTTAGGCGAACTTGAACTTACACCAGAAATAAATTGGACTGCTTAATATTGATGGATTTTTTGACTTTCTTTTCGTGTCTCTTGAAAATGCCAGGAGAAATGGTCTCCTTTCAAAACCCGTAAAAGATATCCTCTTCATTGCCAGAACAACCAATGATTTAATTGACCAACTCTTAGCCTTCGAACCAAAAATTGGCCATATCCTTTCCAAGTTAAACTGGTATGATAATGATCGTGGTAAGAAGCGTCGGATAAATCTGGATCTTAACCTTTAGTTTTCTTTATAGATGTAGAATTCCATGCTAACCAGGTACTATCTTCTAAATTTTTCTTCTTTTTTTTAAGACATTGGGGATAATGTCTCAATTAGGGTTGAGGAGGAGATAATTTACTAGTATCTTGTTTGTCTGTGTTATATTCAACAATTTTTTTTTTGATAATTATGTTTTTAACTTTACTAACCAAGTGAATTGTTTGAGATAGCTGTGTAAGGAGTTTCCTCTCCTGAGACGTATCTCAGCCTAATTCGTAAGAAGTTAATTTATGTCTATTTCCTTTTGAATTATTTAAATTCGTGAATTCTCCATAATATTGACTAAATTTGATATTCATATGCTCATTTGACAGGTGTTATCAACGTAGATGGTAACATATGAACATGTGTTGTAAATGAAAGTTTGTAATATTCAGTGCTCTAGTTTATTGGAAGAAGAACCTGAAAGCGATGGAATAAAAAAAATGTGCGTATATAAATAATTAACCATGTTTTTAATTAGAAACCAGACGTCTTGCCTTAGTAAGCAGTGACTGTTCGAGTCAAACGGTAAAAGCCTAAGTTAATAATAATAAAGTTTATACTTAGTAACCGAACCTCTTGCTTCAGTAAGCAGCGACAGTTCGTGTCAAATGGTAGAGCTTTTAACATATGAGATCTGAGAAATTAAGTCCGTAGGGGTGTCTTTTGGGGAATTTATTGGTATACTAAGAAGAGAGTATATTGTTTTTTTATTTTCAACTTTCTTGTATTTTCTTTTTATTTTAGCAATAAAATTGTGTGTGTTTTTACTTAAGCATGAGTAGGTAACTTCTTTCTACTGGGGTGAATAGTGAAGCTTTTATTATTATAATTTAGATCAATCTCCCTTATTTATAATATATAAATTATCTTAAAACTGATCTTAATTGGATACCACCTTTATGGTCGGTTGGACTTAATTAAATTAATTTTAACCTGACTTAATTGGATACCGCCTATATGGTCGGTTGGTAATATAATGTAAATTTATATATTATAATAAATTAGATTTCTAGATTTGAAATATTAAAAGTGGATCCATGATGAGCGGAAAATATATCAATATTTACCGCCCATTTTACTTAATATTTTGTTTAGTTTCTCGGGTTTGATGAACGTTTTGATGTGTTTTAGTTTATTTTACAGATAAAATAATATTGGGACTCAATGAAATCATTTAGGATGAAATGTGGGTCAAATAAGGGTAAAAATTGGACTTTACATATTAATTTTGGAGATTGGAAACTTAAAAGGGCGTTCTAACGAAGTGCAATTTAGGAAATTTTAATTTTACGCAACTGTCGTATTTTGGACATAACCTTTTACTCCGATATTGGATTGAGTTGATTCAAGTTTCAGAGTAAAGAAGACTCAAAGATCTACATCTTTTAAGAACACAATCATTTTGAATTCTGAATATTTCATGACCGAAATTGATAAAACATCCGTAAGTGTGTTATGTGTAATTATTAAAGTCATTTTCAAAGCAAAAAAATAAAAAAATAATATTAATAGTCAAACTCCCACCAAACATGATAGAAATTAATAATTGATTTGGTGGAGCAATTAGTGGAGCAATTAATAATGGATTTGGTGGAGGCAAAATTTTCCCTATAAATACCAAGCCATTTCATTTGTAAATTCATACTTTCTTCTAAGGAATTCCTTAAGAATACTAAGAAGATTGTATCTTGTTTGTTTATTTACAACTTTAAGTAATTAATTTTCGCATTTGCACTTTCTTTTCTTTACTTTTCAGTCTTTACTTTCTGCAATTTACTTTTACGCAATTTACTTTCTGTTATTTACTTTTTCAGTTTTTACTTTTCAGTAATGAGGAGGTAACTCCCTCTTGCTGGGGTAAAAGGTAAAGCTTTTATTACTAATATTTAGATTAATCTCCATTAATTATAATATATAAACTATTTAAAACCTGACTTAATGAGGATACCACCATATTGGTCGGTTGGTAATTAATTATAAATTGGTTTTAACCTGACTAAGCATGGATACCGCCTGGTTGGTCGGTTGGTAATTAATTATTAATTTGACTTAATCAGGATACCGCCTATATGGCTGCTTGGTAATTTTCACGCAAAGTTAATATATTATATTAAGGGAGATATCTAAAATAGTAGTAATAAAAGTGGATCCTCTAACCCCATCATTTTCTTTTATTGTACTTTTACTTTATTTACTTTCAGCAATTTACTTTTCAGCAATTTAATTTTTAGCAATTTACTTTTAAGTATTTAATTTCCAGCAATTTACTTGAAGTCTTTTATTTTATTTAAGTTTTTTCCAGCCCTAGTTATGTTGCATAACTAAGTTAGTTATCTGGGGTTGTGATGAAGTCCAATATCACCGGTTTATAAGGGGTTAAATTACCGTTTGTGTAATATAAAGGTTTATTTATTGAGCCTTAGTCTCAATGCATCTTGTTTACTGGCCATTAATAAGATTGATTCGGTAAACTTAAAATGAACTTGGAAAAGAGATTTTAGGTTTAAGACCTTAAACTTAATAGTCCATGATCTTCTTTGAGGATAGATAACTCTTTAATAGATTTCCTTACCGTATAGGAATATACCTCTCGGGCGAGGGTAGCCATAATTGGAACTTAATCTTAATAAATTCTAATAACTTAATTGACATAGGGATATGATTAATTGGGTTATATTGGGAGTTTGTATCTGACCATCGGAAGAGGCTCTTACATAATTTCGTGTTCCAGGTTAATAAACCAATATATTACACAACCGTAAGATAACCACTTCATCTTTAAAAATGATATTGGAATGATTCACAACCCTGGATAGTTTTATAAATTTGAATTTTCTTCAATCTACTTTCAAGAAATTTATTTACTTGTTTTAATTTTAAAGTCACCACCCAATCAAACAATCAATCCATTAGATACTTGTAAACATTTAACTTCATAAATTGATAACAAAAGGTTTTAAGTCCTCGTGGGATCGATACATTTTATACTACTTGAACGATACGTGAGCTTGCGTGATACGCGGGTGATTACTTGGCCACTAATAAGATTGATTATGTAAACTTAAAATGAACTTGGAAAATGGATTTTAGGTTTAGCCGTTGACTCAATAGCTCACGATCTCACTATCATCTTAGAGATTTTCTTCTAGGATATGAATATAACCGTCGGGCGCGGGTAGCCATTATTGGAACTTAAACTTAATGAATTCAGAGTTTCTTAATTAATATAGGAATATAGTTAATTGGGTTACTTTGGGTGCTTGCATCTGACCATCGGAAGAGACTTTTGCATAACTTCATGTTCCAGATTAATAAACTGACATATTACACAAGCACAAGATAATCAACTCATCTTTAGAAGAATATTGGTAGGATTCACAACCCTGGATATTTTCATATCGTTGTTTAAATCTTAAAATCTACTTTAGTTTTATTCATTTATTTATTTTAGCTGTGTCCGGCAGCAAGGCTACTACTTGTAGGTTGATTGGGGAAGAGAGCCTATGCGGTGATAACTTGGTAACGTGGGTGACATCATGGGTTGGCAGAATGGTGGGTTTACACATACTATATAAATGGGTTGAGAATTCATTATAAGAGGTTGGCTATTTTTGATTCTAAGCATGCATGCAACTTGTAAAAGAGAGAAAAAGACATAAGGGAGAGAGAAAGAGCAGATCGATCTTACTCGAGCTCATAATAAAAAGATTCTATTTCTTTTGCACTCATAGACGTAGGTTGGATCAATTCCGCCGAACCACGTAAAATCTACTATTATTATCTGTGTGTTTTTTATTTGTCTGCCGAATTTTCTTTTGGTTCCCAACAAACAAAACAAATTCATTGTTAGATGGAGGTTTATTCGAGGAGTGATTTTCCCAAATTACCCTTGGAATGAAATACAACAGTCAACAATTGGCGCCGTTTGTGGGGAACCAGTACAAGAAGCATCAAACACACTAAGGCGATGGTAGGAGATGGAAACCATAGATCTTTATAGGCTTCGACGACGGAGTGAATGGAGAAGCTGGAAGAATCCTTACGGAATGAACATGGAGAATACACGAAAGGAAAAAAAGAGGTGAAGAAAGCTTTATGAAAGCCACAAAGTTGGGGAAGAATTGGTAGAAGAGTAGATAAGAGAATGTCAAAGATCATCAGACACCTATCATTCAGAATAGTTAAAGGACACCTGACAGAATGGTGAGATGTTGAAGCATCATCAAACATGAAGCGTGGAAGACGTGCTAAGTAGCATGGTTAGGTAGAAGGACTTACATGGCGATTGTAGACACAAAGCCAGCCCTATGCCTATCATGTGACATCTGATACTAGATCGTATTACGCATTACATAATATTAGTATTACTACGCCTGATACATATGATATTCCTCGGTGAGTATTTCTGGAGAATTGGGTAGGCACGGTGCTTTGCTAGAAGCCAACCATGTCCTGTAAATCGGTGAGAACATGTTACGGGGTACGAACGTGTTCGGATAGACCGATAACCGTATTTACTGCCAATATATCCAGGAATTTTTAGGTCGCTTCCCAAAGATTCACCAATAATATTTGACTCAGATAGAATTAATCTGAGATTAATTATAAGAGAGAAAATTAATCTGGGATTAATTACGACAAGAATTAATCTGGGATTAACTTCGTATAGAAGAGAGAACGCGATTAATTTAGAATTAATCTATAAAATAAATTTAATAGTTAAATGGATTTTTCTATTTTATTTATTTATTTGTGGCTAAAATAATATATCAAATATATTAATTGAAATCTGATTTCAATACGAAATGAAATTTAGATTTTAATTCGGGCGTACGAATTAATTTAGAATTAATACAAAAGCGACTATCATAATAATTTTGCGAGGCATAATTATTTAATTAAATTAGATTTAATTATAGCGTGACGGTAAATTCATTTGATCGGAATTAAATGATCCCGATATTATTGTCCGTGACTTTGCGTGTGTCTTTTTGTGTTTTGAGAACACAAAATATCTTTGACTTTGGTGGACTCAAGTCAAATTGTATGTTGTGTAAGCCAACTCAAATTTTGAATTTAAAATATGGTGGGACCACATTACTTACATCAAATGTCTATTGTTGATGGAAGTTGTTGGCTTATTTAATTAATTATCATTTAACACACATATAGCAGGTTTTGGAAACAACACACACCCTCTTCTTCCTCTAGGCTTGGCCGAATGCTTCTCTCCACCTTAGTGAAATTTTGCTTCAAAATTTCAAGAAAGCTAGCACTTGGAGGAGTCAAATTAGGTGATAGGGAAACTCAACCAAGGAACAAACAACATTAACAACAAGATTGGAGCTTCATCCAAAAGAATTAATTCGAAATTTCTCCAAATTACAATGTAAGTGATTCCCACACTTTTCTTGTAATTTTCATACATATAATCATGTTTAGGATCTTATGGCATGTCTTAGAGACAAAAATTGGTATCTAGAGCCTGATAAATATGATTTTGAAAACTAGGGTTCATAAACTTTAATTAGGAATTTTTGCTTGGAGCATGAAAATTCAAAATTGAATTATTGGTTGATGTTAGATGATGATAACTTGGAGTTGTGCATTGTTGGATTGTTGAAAAATTGATTGGATCAAATTTCCCTAATTTCCCTATCATGACCGAATATTACTCTAATGTAACTCTGTTAGACATTATGACCCATAGCGTCACTGTTTTGTAAATGATATTGTATTATTGTACAAAATTAACTATGTGATAATGAAATTGCCTTTTGGTGTTGTAAATTATTTACTTTGATATATTAATGGCAAAAGTCCATATGATTAATTCCGTATTGAGATGATATGAGAGACAGTATCAATATAAAAGGTTTAATCATTAAATATCCCTAGTCAGAGTATTATCGAGAATCGGACATCGATAATGCGGAATAGACAGTATTGCACTTGTGCGAGTTGTGATGGCACAACGGCATAGTTCTCATATATTTAAGTATTGGATACTTATGCAAGTGCGATAGGAGGTTGTGTTTTACCGATGGTACGGAAAACAGCTTCGCTCTGGACAAACCCCGCGGAATCCCATTGGTAGTATGTCTGCGTGTCTATGGGAGGCCGCATCAGGGTAGGTTATATGGTCTTAACCTGAGACTTGCATCGCTAGTACTTGCGACAATCGGTAAACTTTGGTTTTGGTGGTTCGGGGCTTTACCGGTTCTGTGTACGCCTCTTCTGGGTTTATCGAGAATCGTAGTGTACTGGATGTGATGTCGAAGATGGAAGTATCACTTCAGACATATGGAGATGATGATCACGCAGGATACATATCGGTACTACTCTAAAAAAAAAGGTTGCAACCGTCGGGACAATATGACCAGGTCAGGATTGTTCGATTTAAAGAGACTAGTTGTTTGATATCCGATATATGTTTCGTACGGGGCAGACACATTTCCAGCCCCAGGCCTAACATGTGATCGTCCGATACTGGATCGATGTACGCGATACTACGGTATACTACGCTTGATAAAGATCTAATATTCCAGTAAGAATATTTCTGGAGAATTGGGTAGGCATGGCGCTTTGCTAGAAGCCAACCTTGTCTTGTAAATCGGTAAAAACGTAGTACGAGGTACGTAAGTGTTTGGATTATCCAACGACCGTATTTACTGCCAACATATCCGGAGATCTCTTGGGTCGCTTCCTGAAGATTCACCTATGATGTTTGATTCAAACTTTATTAATCTTGGATTAATTACGGAGAAACTTTATCTTTGATAAAATGCCTTATTAGGAGAGAGAGAGATCGATTAATTTGGAATTAATCGATAAAATAATATATTCGATATATTATTAAACGAAATTAGATTTCGACGCGGAATTAAAATCGGATTTTAATTCGGGCAAACGAATTAATTTGGAATTATTTCGTTAGCGATCTGAATAATAATTCCGCTAGGTGTAATTATTTAATTCTCCTCGGATGGAAATTCGTTAATTCGGAATTAGCGAATTTGGGCCCGAAAGTGTTTGCGATACAATTCGTATTTTGAAACGGGTGGAATCCGCAAATCACATCGCGATATCTCATTACTTGACACGAATAGATGATGGATGTATCTAGTCACCTTTATGGGATGATACATTGTCTCTATTCTCAATGTGAGATAATGATGGCATATGATGAATTTTCCTTGGAGGGAAAACCTTTCACGGTTTTTGAAGGGTTTTTTAATTAAAAAATTCATTTTGGTATTTGATATCTTATCATTGCTTTTCATTTGGCAACTCACGTTTTTGGGAACAAAAGAAAGAGAACCAAAATGAAAAGTCTCTCACTCTCCTCTCCTTCTCTTCTTCACGCACGCCGTGAGCTTCTCCAACAAGGGCAGAAAATTGTTTTCATCTTCTCCATTTTTGCTGGCACATTGAAGGATCAAAAGAGGTGATAGGGAAACAACCTTGGAGCTTGGAACACTTGAAGACTTGAAGCTTCTCTCCATCTTCTTGCTTGGCCGAAACTTCCACCTTGAAGACTCAAGGATTGTCTTCACCATTTTCGTCACAAAGCTTAGTAAGTATGATTCCGCCATTTTTCTAGCTTTGCATGTATGTTATTTGTATTTCTATGGCTTAATCTTTCTTTGGGACTAATTATAGAAACCAACAATGGTATCATGGAGCCATGTTTAAGCATGAAATACATTAGGGTTAATTTGGGTAAAATTGATTGAAGCATGTTCTTGTGAAATTGGATGCTAAAGTATGCTTATATGTATGTTATATGATATATTACATGATCAATTTTAAGAAAAATGCATTGGATGATTTTTCCCCAAAGTGGTTGTCTTGGCCGAATGTGGAGGTGCTTCCATTGGTTTGGAATTTTCATGCACAAGTTTATTTGATGACTTAAGCATGATTATATGTATGATATATATGATATAATACATGATCATTTTGAGAAAAATGCATTGCATGATTTTTCCCCAAAATTGATGCCTTGGCCGAATGTGTAGGTCATTTTACTAGTTTGGTATTTTGCATGCACAAGTTCATTAGATGATTTGAGTATGCTTAAATGTATGTAATATGATATTATACATGATCAATTTTGAGAAAAATGCATTGGATAATTTTTTCCCAAAAATTGATGCCTTGGCCGAATGTGTAGGTCATTTTACTGGTTTGGTATTTTGCATGCACAAGTTCATTAGATGATTGGAGTATGCTTAAATGTATGTAATATGATGTATTACATGATCAATTTTGAGAAAAATGCATTGGATGAATTTTTAACCAAAATTGTTGATTGACCGAAAATGGAGATCCTTTCACTTAATTGGATTTTTTGCTTTCAAGTTCATTAGATGACTTAAAATCAATACGGGATATGTAGATTAGTGATTCAATTGGATTGAAAAACAAATCGAACCGCAAAAATCCCTCTTGGCCGAATACAACATGACATGTTAAAGGACTTGATTTTTTGTTCAAATAAATGTTAGACAAGTGTTTTGAGCAATTGATGATTAATAAATTAAATTGGTGTTTTTGAAATATTTGGTTTAATGAATTAATCATGCAATTACACTTTAATCAATTGAATTTTAAAATTTAGAATATTAAAATTTAATTAATGGGCTTTTATGTTTAATTGGGCCTTATGGGCTTGAAATTGATTTTATGGCACTTAAGGGTGATTCCTTATTTGGGCTTGGTAATTGGGTTTGACCCACATTGACCAAAGCCCAAGCCTTGATAAATCAATTGAAAGCCCATCGGACTTTAATTAAACACACATTGGATGTTAGTTGGGCTTGGAGACCCAATTTGATAAGATTTAGAATCTAAGTCTTTAAAAGCACATTAAAAGTGTAAGCATTTAATTTGGAATTAAATTAATTGATTAGTATTGAATACGACTTAAATTGGATTTAACGAGTAGTTCGATATAATTCGTGAATTCGTACCTTATGTACTTATTCTCAAACGAGTTGGACTCGCGCAAAATCAAACCATTGTTTGAACATTGGATGATCACTTAAACAAAGACTAATTAATTGGATTAGATTGGTTTTATAGCATGTCTTGAATGAATATACATGTATGTGATGTATGAATAGTGTATAGCGGATGGATATTAGAAGGGAAAGGGTAATTTTAGAAATTATTGTAAATTTAGAATTTATAAATTGGACCTGCGTGTCCAGCCTTATCTCTTTTATCTCTTTGTATTCTCTTCTCACCTAATTCCCCTCAATGTAAATGAGGTTTCTCTTATTGTATTATGTAATTGGGTAGAAGTAGAATATTGCTAGCGGGGAGAGGAAATGGAGTGATTTGTATAGGAACAAGTTGTTTTATATATCCATCCGTATATCACTATTAATTTACTTTATGCACTTTATGATGTTTTAGAAGCATGCTTAAGGGTGTATGATGATGAGACCTAACAAAGATAATAAATTGGTTGCCAATTACGCGAAATCCCTCAATTTATATTAAGCAATTTTCCTTCCATTGAATGATTCTTGTTCAAGATCCAAAATTGGCATTGGTTTGTTGGCCAAAGTCAAGACCTTTGTCAATTGAGGATGTACTTGAATCATGAGAGTTTTGTTCCACATCGGTGTCTTGTCCAAGTTGTGATTTGTTGGCCAAAGTCAAGATCACTTCTTGTCCAACGACATTGATTACGAAACTTTCCTTGTCAATGGGTCCCGCTTAACCGGAATCATTAGGTTTGTTGTGCCAAAGCCAAGGCCTAGATGGTTCGGAGGATATGGTTAGGAAAATGTATTAGATACATTTGCATAAGTATATACATATGTTTTGGATTTGGATGTCCACCTAACAGGATCTAGGAATTGGATTGGATCCAATTGATCTTTGAGATCTACCTAGTTAAATAGCATACAATTTGTTGGCCAAAGTCAAGATTGTGTGTTATTTAACGGGATCCTAGCCCACTAGGAAATAGAGTTCCCGAGTTCTCAACAGAGGGTTAGAGACTTGATAAAAATAGTGGGAGGCTAGTATTGAATTTGCAATTTCATTCAGATACTTAGCCTTATGCGTCTTTCAATTTTATTTCGTCTATTTATTAAAATTAGTTGGACTAATACATTGTTATTTTTTTGTAACAGTTTGACTGTACCCATTTTATCGTTAACTAGATAGTTAGACTATCGTAGTTGAGATGGCAAGCAAAGGAAATGTCCGAGACATCATCATGGGTGACAATGTCTTTAAGGGGACAAACTTCGCTGATTGGGAAATGAACCTAAGGATAGTCCTTGGGGCTGAGAGGATGATGTACACTATACAGATACCTCTCCCGCCTAAGCCCACTGACCCACTTGAGCTGGAGTTATGGAAAACTCACAGCAATGATTGTGACACAGCTCATGCTATTATGTTAGCTTCAATGACTCAGCACTTTCGTCGCCAAAATAGGGACTTGGATCCTTATAATATGATGGCAAGACTGCGAGATCTCCACCGCTGCAATAAGCGGATGGAGAGATATGAGTTGGTGAAGAAACTCTTCCGCGCCCGAATGACTGAAGGCGCAACAGTTGAGGCCCACGGGGCTCAAATGATCGCCGATATTGATGAGTTGGTCAATATGGGAATAGTCTTGGAGGCTGAGCTGACCATAGATTTGATCTTACAGTCACTTCCTGATACTTGGAGACAAATCATAATCAACTATAAGTTGATGGATACAGATGACACTCTTGGAGAGCTGTTATCCATCTTGAAGGAGTCTGAAAAGGAACTCCAAAAAGGGGGCAAGCGCGAGGCGCACTTTGCATCAACCTCTTAGAGGCCAAGGGCTGGGCCGAAAGCTACTGGAGGGGTGAGGAAGAAGAAACATAAGAAAAAAGGGTAAAGGCAAGTTGACAAAAGCTTCTGGGAAGCCAATGGACAAGTCTCAAGATGTCTGCCTCAACTGCGGCAAGAAGGGTCACTGGAAACGTGACTGCCGAATGGGCAAAGGACACAAGGAGGATATCAAGGCAGGCAAGGCACTAGCCTCTGGTATGTTTGTTATTGAGATAAATATGACTACTTCTAGTTTTAAAAATTGGATTTTTGATTCTGGTTGTACTGCTCATATATGTACTAATTTGCAGGATCTGCAGAATAGCAGGATGCTGGCTTCAGGGAAGATTAATCTACGAGTCGGAAACGGAACTCCAGTTGCTGTTTTGGCTGTAGGGACTTTTGTTTTGGAATTGCCCTCGGGGCATATGCTTAAACTTTTGAACTGTTATTATATACCTAGTTTGACTAGGAATATTATATCTGTATCTTTGTTAACCCAGCATGGGTACACTTTTGTATTTAGAAACACTGGGTGTTATTATATAAAAATGATGCAGAAATTTGCACTGCTGTTGCAAATAATGGCCTTTATATTTTGAATATAAATGAATCTCCTAAACATAAAATAACAAACAAAAGGCTCAAAAGGAGTAATCTAAAAGATGAATCTTACATGTGGCATTGTCATCTAGGACACATTAACAAGACTCACATATCCACACTTTCGAAGAGTGGGTACTTGGACGAGATTTGATCTTAATTAATATGATGTCTGCGAATCTTGTCTTTTAGGCAAAATGCCTAAATCACCTTTTAGTGGTAAAGGTGAACGTGCCACAGAACTGTTAGCCCTCGTTCATAGCGACGTATGTGGGCCCATGTCTAGCCAGGCTAGAGGTGGATATCATTACTTAAACCTTTACGGATGATGCATCTCGTTATGGTTATGTGTATCTAATGAGACACAAGTCGGAAACTTTTGAGAAATTCAAAGAGTTTTGACACGAAGTAGAAAAAACAAACAGACAAGAGTATTAAGACATTACGGTCGGACCGTGGTGGCGAATACTTGAGTTATGAGTTTCAAGATTACTTGAAAGAAAATGGTATTCTTTCACAGTGGACTCCTCCTGGAACACCGCAATTAAACGGTGTCTCTGAACGGAGAAACCGTACCTTGTTAGACATGGTAAGGTCCATGATGAGTCGCACTGTGCTACCCATATCCTTCTGGGGATACGCATTAAAGAGTGCAGTACTTATTTTGAATAAGGTTCCATCAAAGTCTGTTGAACAGACTCCATATGAGATATGGACAGGGAGGAAACCATGTTTCTCTTTCCTGAAGATTTGGGGATGCTGGGCATATGTTAAACGTTTGGAAGGTACCAAACTAGAACCCAAATCAGATAAATGCCTTTTCGTGGGATATCCGAAGGAAACCAAATGATATTACTTCTATCACCCACAAGAGAACAAAGTATTTGTTGCTCTACATGCATTTTTCCTTGAGAAGGAATTCCTAGATGCAGTGGTAAGTGGGAGGAAAGTAGAGCTCGATGAAAATCGTAGTGATACTGTTCCTGGCAATGAATCAACGACGGAACATGAACAGACCATCCAGGAAGAGTCTGTACCACAATCTTCATATACACAAGGACCGCGTAGGTCGGAGAGAGTCAGGACGGTACCTGAGAGGTATGGGTTCCTGATCTCGCCTCATGTAGATATTAATCTTATTGATGATAATGAACCGACTACGTATGAGGAAGCAATACAGAATATTGATTCCGTTTTATGGCAAGAAGCCATGAAGTCCGAGATGGATTCCATGTATGCCAACCAAGTTTGGACACTGGTTGATGCACCAGAAGGCGTAAAGCCTATTGGATGCAGATGGATCTTCAAGAAGAAGACCGACATGGATGGCAACGTGCAATCGTCAGCAATATGGTATTGATTATGACGAAACTTTCTCACCCGTTGCCATGATTAAATCCATTCGGATATTGCT
Source organism: Zanthoxylum bungeanum (assembly GCA_019454045.1). NCBI lineage: Eukaryota > Viridiplantae > Streptophyta > Magnoliopsida > Sapindales > Rutaceae > Zanthoxylum > Zanthoxylum bungeanum. The sequence goes on from SKCR01008564.1 coordinate 91,490, forward strand.
TGCAATAGCTGCATATTTCGATTACGAGATATGGCAGATGGACGTTAAAACCGCTTTCCTTAACGGAAACCTTTTGGAGGATGTTTATATGCAACAGCCTGACGTTTTATCGTACCTAGACTTGCCAAAGTTTGTAAGTTAAATCGATCCATTTATGGATTGAAGCAAGCATCACGGTCATGGAATCAGCGTTTTGATGAGATCATAAAAGAATATGATTTCGTACAAAACGATGATGACCCTTGTGTATACAAGAAGGTTAGTGGGAGAGCACTGACTTTTATTGTCCTTTATGTCGACGACGTATTGCTTATAGGCAATGACATTCCCATGCTAACGTCGGTGAAAGCTTGGCTTTCATTAAAATTCTCCATGAAAGATCTGGGAGAAGCAGCCTTTATTCTGGGAATAAAGATCTACCGAGATAGATCTAGAAAGCTGCTTGGACTCTCCCAGAGTACATATATTGACATAGTGTTGAAGCGATTCAACATGGATCAATCCAAGAGGGGATTGATGCCAATGTCACGTGGTATCCTTCTGTCTAAGGACATGTGTCCTAAGACTAAAGAAGAGAGAGATAACATGAGTCGGATACCGTTCGCCTCGGCAGTCGGATCGATCATGTATGCCATGATATATATGCGACCTGATGTGTCATATGCTTTGAGCATGTGTAGTCGCTATCAGGCCGATCCAGGTGAAGGTCACTGGATGGCTGTTAAGAATATCCTTAAGTATCTTAGTCGAACTAAGGATGCTTTCTTAATTTATGGAGGTGGAGAACTTGAGGTGTCTGGGTACACCGATGCAAGTTTCCAAACCGACAAGGACGACTTCAAGTCGCAATCAGGGTATATTTTTTGTTTGAATAACGGAGCAGTGAGCTGGAAATCTTCCAAGCAAGATACTGTTGCCGATTCAACAACTGAAGCGGAGTATATTGCTGCGTCAGAAGCAGCAAATGAGGCAGTTTGGATCCGAAAATTCCTAATCGGATTAGGAGTAGTTCCGTTAGCAGCTGAGCCCGTGCCATTGTATTGTGACAATAACGGGGCTATAGCACAAGCTAAGGAACCAAGGTCTCATCAACGATCCAAGCATGTTCTTCGGCGTTACCATCTGATTCGGGAGATTATACATCGTGGCGATGTAAAGGTCGAGAAGGTCGCATCAGATGACAACATTGCAGATCCGCTGACGAAGGCTGTTCTTCAGCAAGTGTTTGAACGATATATACATAGTTCAGGTATTAGATACTTGAGTGACTGGCTATAGGCCAAGTGGGAGATTGTTAGACATTATGACCCATAGCGTCACTGTTTTGTAAATGATATTGTATTATTGTACAAAATTAACTATGTGATCATGAAATTGCCTTTTGCCGTTTTGTAAATTATTTACTTTGATATATTAATGGAAAAGTCCATATGATTAATTCCGTATTGAGATGATATGAGACAGTATCAATATAAAAGGTTTAATCATTAAATGTCCCTAGTCAGAGTATTATCGAGATCGGACATCGATAATGCGGAATAGACTAGTATTGCACTTGTGCGAGTTATGATGGCACAATGACATAGTTCACATATATTTAAGTATTGGATACTTATGCAAGTGCGATAGGAGGTTGTGTTTTACCGATGGTACGGAAAACAGCTTCGCTCTGGACAGACCCCGTGGAATCCCATTGGTAGTATGTCTGCGTGTCTATGGGAGGCCGCATCAGGGTAGGTGTATATGGTTTTAACCTGAGACTTGCATCGCTAGTACTTGCGACAATCGGTAAACTTTGGTTTTGGTGGTTCGAGGCTTTAACCGGTTCTGTGTACGCCTCTTCTGGGTTTATCGAGAATCGTAGTGTACTGGATGTGATGTCAAGATGGAAGTATCACTTCAGACCATATGGAGATGATGATCACGCAGGATACAGAACTAGTACTCTATAAAAGGTTGCAACCGTCGGGACAATATGACCAGGTCAGGATTGTTCGATTTAAAGAGACTAGTTGTTTGATATCCGATATATGTTTCGTACGGGGCAGACACATTTCCAGCCCCAAGCCTAACATGTGATCGTCCGATACTGGATCGATGTACGCGATACTACGGTATACTACGCTTGATAAAGATCTAATATTCCAGTAAGAATATTTCTGGAGAATTGGGTAGGCATGACGCTTTGCTAGAAGCCAACCTTGTCTTGTAAATCGGTAAAAACGTAGTACGAGGTACATACGTGTTTGGATTATCCACGACCGTATTTACTGCCAACATATCCGGAGATCTCTTGGGTCGCTTCCTGAAGATTCACCTATGATGTTTGATTCGAACTTTATTAATCTTGGATTAATTACGGAGAAACTTTATCTTGGATAAAATGCCTTATTAGGAGAGAGGAGAGATCGATTAATTTGGAATTAATCGATAAAATAATATATAGCGTCACTGTTTTGTAAATGATATTGTATTATTGTACAAAATTAACTATGTGATCATGAAATTTCCTTTTGCTGTTTTTTAAATTATTTACTTTGATATATTATGGCAAAAGTCCATATGATTAATTCCGTATTGAGATGATATGAGACAGTATCAATATAAAAGGTTTAATCATTAAATATCCCTAGTCGGAATATTATCGAGATCGGACATCGATAATGCGGAATAGACTAGTATTGCACTTGTGCGAGTTGTGATGGCACAACGGCATAGTTCTCATATATTTAAGTATTGGATACTTATGCAAGTGCGATAGGAGGTGTGTTTTTACCGATGGTACGGAAAACAGCTTCGCTCTGGACAGACCCCGCGGAATCCCATTGGTAGTATGTCTGCATGTCTATGGGAGGCCGCATCAGGGTAGGTGTATATGGTCTTACCTGAGACTTGCATCGCTAGTACTTGCGACAATCGGTAAACTTTGGTTTTGGTGGTTCGGGGCTTTAACCGGTTCTGTGTATGCCTCTTCTGGGTTTATCGAGAATCGTAGTGTACTGGATGTGATGTCAAGATTGAAGTATCACTTCAGACATATGGAGATGATGATCACGCAGGATACAGAACTAGTACTATATAAAAGGTTGCAACCGTCGGGACAATATGACCAGGTCAGGATTGTCCGATTTAAAGAGACTAGTTGTTTGATATCCGATATATGTTTCGTACGGGGCAGACACATTTCCAGCCCCAGGCCTAACATGTGATCGTCCGATACTGGATCGATGTACGTGATACTACGGTATACTACGCTTGATAAAGATTTAATATTCCAGTAAGAATATTTCTGGCGAATTGGGTAGGCATGGCACTTTGCTAGAAGCCAACCTTGTCTTGTAAATCGGTAAAAACGTAGTACGAGGTACGTACGTGTTTGGATTATCCAACGATCGTATTTACTGCCAACATATCCGGAGATCTCTTGGGTCGCTTCCTGAAGATTCACCTATGATGTTTGATTCAAACTTTATTAATCTTGGATTAATTACGGAGAAACTTTATCTTGGATAAAATGCCTTATTAGGAGAGAGAGAGAGATCGATTAATTTGGAATTAATCGATAAAAATATATTCGATATATTATTAAACGAAATTAGATTTCGACGCGGAATTAAAATCGGATTTTAATTCGGGCAAACGAATTAATTTTGAATTAATTCGTTAGCGATCTGAATAATAATTCCGCTAGGTGTAATTATTTATTCTCGTCGCGACGGAAATTCGTTAATTCGGAATTAGCGAATTTGGGCCCGAAAGTGTTTGCGGACACATCGTATTTTGAAACGGGTGGAATCCGCAAATCACATCGTGATATCTCATTACTTGACACGAATAGATGATGGATGTATCTAGTCACCTTTATGGGATGATATATTGTCTCTATTCTCAATGTGATAATGATGGCATATGATGATGTTTTCTGTTGTTTTATTTATTTCACGGTTTTTGAAGGGTTTTTTAATTAAAAAATTCATTTTGGTATTTGATATCTTATCATTGCTTTTCATTTGGCAACTCACGTTTTTGGGAACAAAAGAAAGAGAACCAAAATTGAAAAGTCTCTCACCCTCCTCTCTTCTTCTTCACGCACGCCGTGAGCTTCTTCCAACAAGGGCAGAAAATTGTTTTCATCTTCTCCATTTTTGCTAGCACATTGAAGGATCAAAAGAGGTGATAGGGAAACAACCTTGGAGCTTGGAACACTTGAAGACTTGAAGATTCTCTCCATCTTCTTGCTTGGCCGAAACTTCCACCTTGAAGACTCAAGGATTGTCTTCACCATTTTCGTCACAAAGCTTAGTAAGTATGATTCCGCCATGTTTCTAGCTTTGCATGTATGTTATTTGTATTTCTATGGCTTAATCTTTCTTTGGGACTAATTATAGAAACCAACAAACTCATGGTGATTTTTAAATTTGGATACTTGGATGTGTTATTGTTAGACAATTATGACCCATAACGTCACTATTTGTAAAAGACATTGTGGTTTTTGTACAAATTAATTATGTAGCAATGAAATTACATTTTATCATTTTGTAATTTGATTACTTGAATATATAAATGATAAAAGTCCTTATGATTAGTTCTGGATTATAAAATATGAGACAATATCAATCTATCAAGGTTTAATCATTAAATATCCCTAGTCATAGTATTATCGAGACTGGACATCGATAATGCGGAATACACTAGTATTGCACTTGTCCATGTTATGGAAGCGTAACGACATATTTCTCATATATTTAAGTATTTGATACTTATGCAAGTTTGATAGGAGGTTGTGTTTACTGATGGTACGGAAATAGCTTCTCTCTGGATAGACCCCGCAGAATCCCATTGGTAGTTTGACTATGTGTCTATGGGAATCCGCATCAGGGTAGGTGTATTTGGGCTTAACCTGAGACTTACATTGCTAGTACTTGCGACAATCAATATGCTTTGGTTTTGGTCGTCCAGGACTTTAACAGGTTCTGTGTACGCCTCTTCTGGGTTTATTGAGAATCGTAGTGTATTGGGTGTGATGTCAAGAAGGAAGTATCACTTCAGTCATATGGAGATGATGATCACGCAGGGATACAGAACTGGTACTCTAAACGGTTACAACCATCGGGATAATATGACAAGGTCATGATTATCTGATTTAAAGAGACTAGTTGCTTGTAATCCGATATATGCTTCGTACGGGGCAGACACTACTCCAGTCCCATGCCTTGCATGTGACATCCGATACTGGATCGCTATACGCAATACTACGTATACTACGTCTGACAAAGATCGTATATTCCATTAAGAATATTTCTGGAGAATTGGGTAGGCACGGTGCTTTGCTAGAAGCCAACCATGTCTCCTAAATCGGTAAAAACGTAATACGAGGTACGCACTTGTTTGGATAGTCCGACGATCGGATTTACTGCCAACATATCCAGGGATCTCTTGGGTCGCTTCCCGAAGATTCACTGATGACGTATGATTCGAACATAATTAATCTTGGATTATTTACAGAGATATTTTATCTGGGATAAAATATTATTTGAAGAGAGAGAACGATTAATTCAGAATTAATTGATAAAATAATATATTCAATATATTAAACGAAATTAGATTTAGACGCGGAATTAAAATTGGATTTTAATTCGGGCAAATGAATTAATTTAGAATTAATTCGCGAGTGATGTGAATAGTAAATTTGATTTAATTACGTCGTAACCAAAAATTCGTTAATTTGGAATTAACGAAACGAGCCCCGGGATGTGTTTGCGAGGCCACTCCGATTTTGAATCAAGTGCGGCCACAAGTCACATCACTCGTCACATCACATGTCACTTTAGTGATGGATGTCAATTCACATTTTTGGTGAGTGACAACTAGTCACTATTCATGATGGAGGTGGTTGTGAGCCTTTAATGCATTTTTGGCTCCAAAATTTGGTTTGACTTTTTGAAAGCATATACCAAAATTTGGTAAAGCATTTTTCATTATTGTTTTTAGAAAACAAATACCAAAACAAAGAAATCTCTCTCTCTCCCAATTAGGACAAAACCGTGAACCTTAAGAACAAGAAGCAAAAATTATTTTTCTTCTTCACTTGCTAGCACACTTCAAGAATCAATACACGGTGATAGGGAAACCATCTCAAGAGCTTGGAATCCTTACAAAGCTTGGAGCTTATTCTTCTTCTTCAAAGAACCTCCTTGACCGAAACTTCAAAGGATCAACAAGGGAGGAAATTTTCTCTTCAACACATCTCAAAATCCGTTCATTGTAAGTATGATTCCGCCATCCTTCTTTGAGTATTCATTCTTTTCAATTCTTCAATATGATATTGGGACCACATTAGAAACCAACAATGGTATCAGAGCCTAATTTGAGCATGAAAAATATTAGGGTTCTTATGCTAAAATTTGGGTAAAAATGATTTGAGCATGATTTGATAAAATTGATTGATTGAGTATTGAATGATGATAACATAGTGTTATGCATGATCAATTTCATGAAAAATGAATTGGATTATTTTTTCTGCAAATTTATGGCTTGGCCGAATGCATGTTGAACCTTAAAGTCATGGTATTTTTTGTTCTTTTGATCATTGGATGAGTTTAAAGACTTGGGATAATGTTGATTTGAGATTCAATCGGATTGAAAACGAAATCGAACAAAAACCCTAGGGAATGTCGTGAGGTATATAGCATGAAATGAAATGATTTTTTGAATCAATTATGTTGGACATGTTTTGATGATGATAAGCATGATTAATGGATTAGATTAGCATTTTGGAAATGTTAATTTAAAAGATTAATCATGGCTAAACACTTTGATTTATTAAATTATGAATTTTGGAAAATTGGAATTTAATAAATTGGGCTTGATTTTGAATTGGGCTTATAATTGTTGTATTTGGGCCTAATGGGTTTGGTTGGGCCAAATAGGTTTGGGCCAAATGGATTGGATCCAAATTGGGCCTAAACCATTCCATTGAGTCCAAATATAACAAATGGGCTTTAAAAGTTTAGTTGGGCCTAATGGGCCGAAATTGGTTTCTTGGCAAATAAGGGTGATTCCTTAAATGGGCTTTGGTATTTGGGTTTGACCCATATTGACCAAAGTCCATGCCTTATGAAATCAATTGAAAGCCCATTGGACTTTAATTAAACAACATTGGATGTTAATTGGGCTTTGAGACCCGTTTAGATTAGATTTGGAATCTAAGTCGTTAAAGCGCATTAAAAAGTTTAGATATTTAATTTGCAATTAAATAAATGAATTAGTATTGAATACAAATTAAATTAGATTTAAACAGTAGTTCGATATAATTCAAGAATTCTTACTTCGAGTACTTATTCTCAAACGAGTTGGACTCGCATAAATCAAATCGTTGTTTGAACATTGGATGATCACTTAATTCAAAGATTAATTAATTGGATTAGATTGATTGAATAACATGCTATGAATGCATACATGGATGTGTTGAATGAATAATGAATATAGAATGGATATCATAAGGGAAAGGGCAATTTTGGAAATTATTGTAAATTTATAATTTATTAAATTGGACATGCGTGTCCAGCCTTATCTCTCTTGATTCTTTGTATTATCTTCTCACCTAATTCCCCTCAATGTTAATGAGGTTTCTATTATTGTATTATATAATTGGGTAGAAGTTAGAATAGTGCTAGCCGGGGAGAGGAAAATGAAGTGATTTGTTCTAGGAACAATTTGTGCGATATCCATCCGCATATCATTATTATTTTATTTCCGTACCTTATTATGTTTTTAGAATGCATGATTAAGGGTGTATGATGAGACCTTACTCTACACTATAGATCGACCTCTTAGGCCTAAGCCCCGACCTGATCAGTTGCTTGAGCTAGAGCTTTGGAAGACTCATAGCGATGATAATGCGACTGCTTAATCGGTAATGCTTGCCGCCATGACTCCGCAATTCCATCGTCAAAACATGGGGTTGGATCCCTATGAGATGATGGTGAAGTTGCACGATCTCCACCGATATAATCTTAGATCGTAAAGATACGAGTTGCAGAAGAAGCTCTTCTGCGCTCGCATGTCAGAGGGTACGTCTGTTGAGCACCATGTCTCACAGATGATTGATGACATTGAGCAGCTCGGACAAATGGGCATAGTCTTCGAGGCTGAGACTTCAGTAGATTTGATCCTACAGTCTCTCCCTGACACTTGGAGTGGGTTCATCATGAACTATAACATGTTAAACCAAGACCAAACTCTTGGAGAGTTGATGTCCACTCTGCGTGAGGCACAAAAGGAGCTCCTTAAGGGCAAGAAGTGCGAGGCGCACTATGCTTCAACATCTTAGACTCCAAGGGCTTGGCCCAAGGCGACTGGAGGTGTTAAGAAGAAGAAGCATAAGAAAAAGGGCAAGGCCAAATCGTCAAAATGTTCTGGGAAACCCAAGGACAAATCCCAAGATGTATGCTTGCAGTGCGGGAAGCGGGGTCAGTGGAAGCGTGACTGCCGCGAGTACAAGGCACACATGAAGGAAATCAAAGTGGGCAAGGCACCGACTTCAGGTATGTTTGTTATAGAAATAAACATGTCTACTTATAGTTTTAAAAATTGGATTTTTAATTCTGGTTGTGGTACTCACAGATGTACTAATGTGCAGAATCTGCGGATTAGCAGGAGACTGGCCTCATGACAGATTGACCTCCGTGTTGGAAATGAGACTCGAGTTGCCGTTTTGGCCGTGGGCACTTATGTTTTGGAACTGCCCTCGGGGCATGTACTTGAACTTATAAACTGTTATTTTGTACCTAGTTTGACTAGGAATATAATTTCTGTATCTATGTTAACCCAATGCGGGTATACTTTTGTATTTAGAAACATTAAGTGTTTTATGTATAAAAATGATATAGAAATTTGCACAGCTGATACAAATAATGGTATTTATATTTTGAATATAAATCAATCTCAAACATATAATGTAAAAAACAAAAGGCTGAAAGTAAGTAACAAAGATGAAACTTATATGTGGCATTTTCATCTCGGACACATAAACAAGACACGTATATCCACACTTTCGAAGAGTGGGTACTTGGACGGATTTGATCCAAATTCATATGACGTCTGTGAATCTTGTTTATTAGGCAAATGCCTAAATCACCTTTTAGCGGCAAATGTTCACGTGCCACATAACTGTTAACCCTTGTTCATAGTGATGTTTGTGGGCCCATCTCTAGCTAGGCTAGAGGTGGATACGAATACTTCGTAACCTTTACGGATGATGCATCACGTTATGGTTATGTGTATCTTATGAGACACAAGTCAGAAACTTTTGAGAAATTCAAAGAGTTTCGACACGAAGTAGAAAAATAGACCGGCAAAATTATTAAGACATTATGGTCGGACCGTGGTGGCGAATACTTGAGCAATGAGTTTCTTGATTACTTGAAAGACTATATGTCACAGATGATTGCTGTCATCGAACAACTGGGTCAACTGGGCATTACCTTCGAGGGCGAGACTTCCATAGATTTGATCTTACAGTCTCTGCCCGACTGTTGGGGTGGCTTCATCATGAACTATAATATGATGAACTAAGAGAAAACTCTTGGAAAGTTAATAGCTGTGCTGAAAGAGGCAGAGCCAGAGCTTCTGAAAGGTAAGAAGCGCGAGGCGGATCTTACTTCGACATCCAAGATGGCCAAGACTTGGCCGAAGACTTATGGGGGGTGAAGAAGAAGAAGAAGGGCAATGCTCAATCATCACAGTCTTTTGGGAAGACAAAGGAAAAATCCCAAGACGTCTGCCTACACTGTGGCAAACGGGGTCACTAGAAGCGTGACTGCCGTAAGTTCAAGGTGGACTTAAAGGAAGCGAAGGCGGGAAAGACTCCGGCTTCAGTTATGTTTGTTATTGAAATAAACATGTCTACTACTAGTTTTAAAAATTGGATTTTTGATCATGGATGTAGTACTCATATATTTACTGATGTGCAGGATCTGCAGATTAGCAGGAGACTGGCTTCAGGTGAGATCGACCTGCGAGTCGAAAATGAGATGAGAGTCGCTATTTTGGCCGTTGGCACATGTGTTTTGAATCTACCCTCATGGCATGTACTTACAATAGGTGCTGTTATTTTATACCAAGTTTGACTAGGAATATTATCTCTATATTTATTTTAACCCAATGCGGGTATACCTTTGTATTCAGGAACACTGGGTGTTTTGTTTTTAAAGATGATATTGAGATATGTACAACAGATGTGAATAATGGTCTTTATATTTAGAATATAAATGAATCTCAAACATATAACATGAAAAACAAAAAGCTCAAATTGAGTAAAATGGATGAGACTTATTTGTGGCATTGTCGTTTGGGACACATTAACAAAACTCGTATATCCACACTTTCGAAGAATGGATACTTGGACGGATTTGATCCTAATTCATAAGATGTCTGCGAATCTTGTTTGTTAAGCAAAATGCCTAAAACACATTTTAGTGGTAAAGGTGTACATGCCACAGAGCTGTTAGCCCTCGTTCATAGTGACATATACGGGCCTATGTCTAGCAAGCCTAGAGGTGGATATAAATACTTCGTAACCTTTATGGATGATGCATCGCGTTATGGTTATGTGTATCTTATGAAACACAAGTCGAAAACTTTGAGAAATTCACAGAGCTACCGATTTCCTTCTGGGGAATGCATTAAACAGTGCAATATATATTTTCAATAAGGTTCCGCCAAAGTCTGTTGAACAGACTCCATATGAAATATGGACAGGAAAGAAACTAGGTTTCTTATTCCTGATGATTTGGGGATGCTGGGAATATGTTAAACGTTTGGATAGTACCAAACTAGAACCCAAATCGGATTAGTGTCTATTTGTAGGTTATCCTAAGGAAACGAAAGGATATTATTTCTACAACCCACAAGAGAACAAAATATTTGTTGCTCTTTATGTAGTATTCCTAGAAAAGGAATTCATGAATGCAGTGATAAGTGGGAGGAAAGTAGAACTCGATGAAAATCAGAGTGATATTGTTCCTGGCACCGACCCCCTCACGGAACACGAACAGTCCATCAATGATGAGATTGTTCCACAATCTTCTGATACATAAGAACCGCTTAAGTCAGAGAGAGTCCGAAAACAACGTGAGAGGTATATGTTTCTGATCTCACCTCATGTAGACATTAATCTTATTTAGGAAGATGAACCAGCTTTGTATGAGGAAGCAATGGAAGGTATCGACTCCGCTTTATGGCAAGATGCCATGAAGTCCGAAATGGATTCCATGTATACCAACCATGTTTGGACACTGGTTGATTAATATTGTCTCAAAAAGAAGACTAACATGGTAGGCAACATACAAAAGTACAAAGCTAGGCTTGTAGCTAAAGGGTATCATCAAAGACATGGTGTCGATTATGAAGAAACCTTTTCACCCATTGCCATGATTAAATCCATTCGGATAATGCTTGCTATTGCTGCATATTTCGATTATGAAATATTGCAGATAGATGTCAAAACTGCTTTCCTTAAAGGAAACTTTTTGGAGGATATTTATATGCAACAACCTGATGGTTTTTTCGTACCAAGACATGCAAACAAGGTTTGCAAGTTAAACCGATGATCCATTTATGGATTAAAGCAAGCATTGCGTTCTTGGAACCATCGTTTTGATGAGATCATAAAAGAATATGGTTTCATTCAAAACGAAGATGATTATTGTGTTTATAAGGAGGTTAGTGGGAGCGCACTGACATTCATTATCCTATACGTTGATGATGTATTGCTTCTTAGAAATGACATTCCCATGCTACAATTGGTGAAAGCTTAGCTTTCAGTAAAATTCTCCATAAAAGACCTGGGAGAGACAATCTTTATTCTAGGAATAAGGATCTACCGGGATAGATCTAGAAAGCTGCTGGCACTCTCCCAGAGCTCGTACATTGATAAAGTGTTGAAGAGATTCAACATGTATCAGTCCAAGAGAGGGTTGCTTCCTGAGTAACATGGTGTCTCTCTATCGAAGAATATGTGTCCTAAAACTCAAGATGAGAAAGATGCAATGATTCGGATCCCGTATGCTTCAGCAGTTGGATCGATCATGTACGCTATGATATGTACGCGACCTGATGTCTTATATGCTTTGAGCATGTGCAGTCGCTATCAGGCCGATCCAGGTGATGGTCACTGGATTGCTGTAAAGAACATCCTTAAGTATCTTAGACGAACTAAAGATGCTTTCTTAGTCTATGGGGAATGAGAACTTGAGGTGACTGGGTTCACCGATGCAAGTTTCCAAACCGACAAAGACAACTATAAGTCGCAATCAGGGTACATATTTTGTTTAAAAAATGGAGCAGTGAGCTGGAAATCTTCCAAGCAAGAGACTGTTGCCGATTCAACAACAGAAGCAGAATATATTACTGCAGCTGATGTAACAAAAGAAGTAGTTTGGATCCATAAATTCATAATTGGATTAAGAGTAGTTCCGTTAGCAGCTGAGCCCGTACCTTTGTATTGTGACAATAATGGGGCTATAGCACAGGCTAAGAAACCACGGTCTCATTAACGATCCAAGCATGTACTTCGATGATTTCATCTGATTCATGAGATCATACATAGTGGCGATGTGAAGATCGCATCAGATGATAACATTGCAGATCCGCTGACGAAAGATATATCTCAGCAAATGTTTGAGCGACATGTACATAGTTCAGGTATTAGATACTTGAGTGATTGGCTATAGGCCAAGTGGGAGATTGTTGGACAATTATGACCCATAACATCAATATTTGTAAAGAACATTGTGTTTTTGTACAAATTAACTATGTGACAAAAGGAAATTGTTATTTTATCATTATTGTAATTAGATTATTTGGATATATATTAATGATAAAAGTCCATATGGTTAAATCAGATTAATAAGATATGAGACAATATTAATCCACGAGTGGTTTAATAATTAAATATCATAGTCAAAGTATTATCGAGACTGGACATTAATAATGCGGAATACACTAGTATTACACTTGTGCGCATTATGGATGCTTAACGACATAGTTCTCATATATTTAGGTATTAGATACTTATGCAAGTGTAATAAGAGGTTCTGTTAGCCGTTGAATCGGGAACAGTTTGCTCTGGATAGACTCACTCGGAATCCCATTGGTAGTATGATTATGTGTCTATGGGAATCCGAATCAGGGTAGGTGTATATGATCTTTAACCTGAGACTTACATCGCTATTACTTGTGACAATCATTTTACTTTAGTATTGGTCGTCTGGAGCTTTAACAGTTTCGGTGTATGCCTGTATTGGGATTATTGAGAATCGTAGTGTATTGGATGTGATGTCAAGATGGGAGTATCACATCAGTCATATGGAGATGATGGTCACACAGGATACGAAACTAGTACTCTTAAAAGCTGCAGCTATCGGGATAGTATGACTAGGTCATGACTGCCCGATTACAAAGATTAGTTACTTGAGATCCAATATATGTTTCGTACAAGGCAGACACAGTGCCAGCCCTAGGCCTAACATGTGACATCCGCTACTGGATCGTATTACGCATTATAGAATATCGGTATTACTACGTCTAATACATAAGATATTCCTCGGAGAATATTTCTAGAGAATTGAGTAGGTACGGTGCTTTGCTAGAAGCCAACCATGTCTTGTAATTCGGTGAGAACATGGTACATGGTACGCACGTGTTTGGATAGTCCGATAACCGTATTTACTGCAAACATATCGAAGAATATTTTGGGTCGCTTCCCAAAGATTCACCAATAACATTTGACTCACACAGAATTAATCTGGGATTAATTATGAGTGAGAAAATTAATCTGGGATTATTGCGGTAAGAATTAATCTGGGGTTAACTTCGTATAGAAGAGAGAACGCGATTAATTTAAAATTAATCGATAAAATAAATTTAAAAGTTAAATTGGATTTTTCTATTTAATTTATTTATTTGTGGCTAAAATAATATATCGAATATATTAATTGAAATCGGATTTCAATACGAAATTAAAATTGGATTTTAATTCGGGCGAACGAATTAATTTAGAATTAATTCGAAAGCGACTATCGTAATAATTTTGCGAGGAATAATTATTTATTTAAATTGGATTTAATTATAGCATGACGGCAAATTCGTTTGATCGGAATTAAACGAACCCGATATTATTGCCCGTGACTTTGCGTGTGTCTTTTTGTGTTTTGGGAACACATAATATCTTTGACTTTGGTGGACCCAAGTCAATTTATGTGTTGTGTAAGCCAACTCAAATTTTGAATTTAAAATGTGGTGGGACCACATAACTTACATCAAATGTCTATTGTTGATGGAAGTAGTTGGCTTATTTAATTAATTATCATTTAACACACACACCTACCAAGTTTTGGAAACAACACACACTCTCTTCTTCCGCTTGTTGGACAATTCTGACCCATAGCATCACTATTTGTAAAGATCATGGTGTTCTTGTACAAATTAACTATGTGACAAAGGAAATTGCTCTATTATCATTTTGTAATTGGATTACTTGGATACATAAAAGTCCATATAATTAGTACCAGATTAATAAGATATGAGGCAATATTAATCCACAAAAGGTTTAATCATTATATATCCATAGTCGTAGTATAATCGAGACTGGACATCGATAATGCAGAATAGACTAGTATTACACTTGTGCGTGTTATAGAAGCTTAACGACATAGTTCTCATATATTTAAGTATTGGATACTTATGCAAGTGTGATAGGAGGTTCTGTTAGCCGTTGGACCGGGAACAGCTTCACTCTGGATAGACCCCTCGGAGTCCCATTGGTAGTATGACTATGTGTCTATGGGAATCCGAATTATAGTAGGTGTATGTGGTCTTAACCTGAGACTTGCATCGCTAATACTTGCGATAATCAGTATACTTTGGTTTTGGTCGTCCGGAGCTTTAACAGGTTCTGTGTATGCCTCTTCTGGGTATACTGAGAATCGTAGTGTATTGGATGTGATGACAAGATGGAAATATCACTTCAGTCATATGGAGATGATGATCACACATGGATACATAACTAGTACTCTTAAATGTTGCAGTTATCGGGATAATATGACTAGGTCATGATTATCCGATTAGAGAGACTAGTTGCTAGTGATCCGATATATGCTTCGTACGGGGTAGACACAATTCCAGCCCCAGGCCTAGCATGTGACATCCTATACTGGATCGTAATACGCAATACATTGTATACTACGCCTGATACAGATTATATATATTCCATGTTGAATATATTTCTTGAGAATTGGGTAGGCACGGTGCTTTGCTAGAAACCAACCATGTCTTGTACCGAACGTGGTACTGGTTACGCACGTGTTCAGATAGTCCGATGACCGTACTTACTGCCAACATATCCAGGGATCTCTCGGGTCGCTTCCCAAAGATTCACCGATGACATTTGACTCGAACAGAATTAATCTGGGATTAATTATGAGAGAGAAAATCAATCTGGGATTAATTACGGCAAGAATTAATCTGGGATTAATTATCAGAGAGAAAATTAATCTGGGATTAATTGTGTCATGAATTAATCTGGGATTAATTCGTGAAGAAGAGAGAACGCGATTAATTTGGAATTAATCGGTAAAATAAATTTAATAGTTAAATTGGATTTTTCTATTTAATTTATTTAATTAGGCTAAAATAATATATCGGATATATTAATTGAAATTGTATTTCAATACGGAATTAAAATTGGATTTTAATTCAAGCGAACGAATTAATTTGGAATTAATTCGTAAGCGACTTTCGTAATAATTTTGCGAGGCAAAATTATTTAATTAAATTGGATTTAATTATTTAGCGACGGAAAATTCGTTTAGTCGGATTAAACGAACCCAGGCCCAAAGTGTGGTTTACAAGCCAACTTAGATTTGGAATTTAAATGGGTGGGACCCATTGACTTACATCATATGTCACTATTTGTGATGGAAGTAGTTGGCTTATTTATAAGGTTGCATTTACTTCACAACACATCACTTTTTGAAAAGTTGGGAACTATTCATCTTCTCATTCGCTCCTCCAAAAACCGTGAACCCCTCTCATTTGTTCTTGAATTTTGCTGCAAAATTCATCAAGCTAGCACTTAAGGGAGTCAAAACAAGGTGATAGAGAAACTCACCCAAGTGTTTGGAACTCAAAAGGAGAGCTTGGAGCTTCTACATCCGAGGTGAAATTTCGAACTTCTCTACCGAGCAATGTAAGTTATTTTCGCAACTTATCTTGTAATATTCACACAATAATCACACTTAGAGATCTCGTGGCATGTCTAGGACACTAACAATGGTATCAGAGCGAGATCTAAGCATGATTTGATAATAGGGTTTATATACTTTAATTTTGGATTTTATGATAGGAGCTTGCAAATACATAAATTGATTGTTTGGTTATGCTTAGATTATGATAACTTAGAGTTATGCATGATTGGATTTGTGAAAATTGAATGGATCGAAAAATCCTCATTTCCTTTAGCTTGGCCGAATATGAACCCTAATGTGCTCATGGTGATTTTTTTTATTTTTGACAATTGAATATGTTAAATGCATGAAATGAATATTGATTGTTGATTTTAATTGGATTGACATCAAAATTGGGTATTATTTCTTGAAATTGTCGTGACATATAACATGTTGGAATGAGTTGATTTTGCTTCAATTTGTGTTGGACATGAATTGAATGATTAAATCATGATTAATTAGTTTAATTGATGTTTTCGCAACTTATCTTGTAATATTCACACAATAATTTGGCATTTTGGGTTTGATCCATATTGGCAAAAGCCCATGCCTAAAGAATTAATTGAAAGCCCATTGGACTTTAATTGAATAGTATTGGATGCTAATTAAGCTTTGAGACCAAATTGGATTGGATTTTGAATCCAAGTCTAAAAGGCACTAAAATAAGTGTAATTATTTAATTTAAAATTAAATACGAATTAGTATTGGATACAAATTAAATTAGATTTAAAATTATAGTTCGATATAAATCAAGAATACGTACTTTGAGTATTTATTCTTAAACGAGTTGGACTCGCGCAAATCAAACCGTTGTATGAACATTGGATGGTCATTAATTAAAGATTAATTAATTGGATTAAATTGATTGAACATCATGCTTTGTTTGAATACTTGGATGTATTTGTATGAATAATGTATATCAGATGGATATTAGATGGGTGGGGGTACTTGATGAGTGGTATATATATCACCTATTCCCACTCATTAGACTTAATATTTTGTATAGTTTCTTGAGTTTTGTGAACGTTTTGATATGTTTTGTGTTATTTTGTAGATAAATAAAGTTTGGAAACCATTGGAGGCAATTTGGGGCAAAAACGGACAAAAATGCGTCAACAGGGATATTTTGGTCTTAAGCGCGTCGCGACGCCAAGCTTTCAGCGTCGCGACGTCTAACATGCACCGAACAGTGCTAACATGCACCGGGTCCACAAATCAGAATATGAGAAAAGTTTGACTTTACTAAAATGCGCCGTGCCACATGTCACCATCACAGCCGATCTGCTAACATGCGCCGTGCCACGTGTCAGCATCCTACGGTGCCGACAGTCATCATCGCCACGTGTGCCACGTGTCAGCCTACGTGTCTCTATGTCATCAGCCACGTCAGCAAGTCAACAAGTCAAAATTGCCATGTGTCGTGCCACATCATCATCAGCCAATCAGGAAGTGACACGTGTCACAATTCTATGGTGCCGACAGTCTCTTTCCCACGTGTCACCACATCATCGCCACGTCACCGCCACGTCATCGACACGTCAGCATCAATAATTGAGTATCTAATCCTTATCTGACACGTGGCGGATAAGAATCTCAGCGACCAATCAAAAGCCGCCACGTGTCACAATATTTGAAGCCCAAACACTCTGCCACGTGTCACCTTATCAGCTTATCCAGAATCTTTAAACCGGCGAACTAGAGCGTGCCACGTCGACAAATCTGAGGACCTGGCGTCGCGACGCTGGATCCTACCGAGGCCTATAAATTGAGCTCGAGATTTCAGAATTCAGTGCACCTTCCCTCTCTTAAATTCTTTCTAAAGAGAGAGTTTTTCTCTCTAGATTCTTTAGTTTTTAGTTTTGTAAATAATTTTAATTACGTTTTGTAATAATAGTAATTTAATTTTTACTTTTTACTTTTTACAGTTTTTACTATTTACCATGATGAGGTAACTTCCCCAGCTAGGGTGAAAGGTAATTCTTTTACTGTTACTATTTAGATTAATCTCCCTTAAAAATAATATATTCACTATTTAAAATATTGACTTAAAAAGGATACCGCCAGATTGGTCGGTTGGTAATTCATTTTAATCTGGTTTAAACCTGACTAATAAAGGATACCGCCAGATCGGTCGGTTGGAAATTTAATTTTGGTTCCGCCTTTATGGCTGGTTGGACTTAATTTGACTTAATCAGGTTACCGCCTATATGGCTGGTTGGAGAAAGAATCACAAGTTTATATATTATTTTATGGGAGATATCTAAATTAGTAGTAGTAAAAGTAATTCCTTTTACCTTAGCATTTTATTTTATTTTACTTTTCAGTTTTACTTTATGTCTTTTACTTTTCAGTATTTTTATTTTATGTCTTTTACTTTTAAGTTGTTACTAGCCCTAGTTATGTGTTAGTTATCTGGGGTTGTGATGAATTCTAATATCACCGGTTTATAAGGGGTTATTTTATAGTTTGAGTAATTTAATGGTTTACTTATTAAGTCTTAAGCTTAATGCTTCTTGTTGTCTGATCACCAATAAGATTGATGTGGTAAATCTAAAATGAACTAGACATAGGGATTTTAGGTTTCAGCCTTAGACTTAATAGCCCACGATCTTCCTTGAGGATAGATAACCCTTAAATAGATTTCCTTATAGGATAGGAATATACCTGTCGGGTGGGGGTAGCCATAATTGGAACTTAAACTTAATGAATCCAGATAATTTGGTTGACATAGACATACGGTTCAATTGGGTTAAACTGGGTATTTGCATCTGACCATCGACAGAGACTTTTGCATAATTTAGTGTTCCAGGTTAGTAAACTGATTTATTACACAAACATAAAATAACCACTTCATCTTTTAAATGATATTAGAATGATTCACGACCTAGATCTTTGTGTCTTTTGTTATTTTCCTTAGTATTTTCTTTTGTCTTTTTATTTATTTATTTTGTAAAACCACATTCAACCAATCAAACAATCATTCTCTTCTCCAATTAATTAGATATTTGTAAATAAATAGATTCAACAATTAATAACAACAGTAGGAATTAAGTCCTCGTGGGATCGATATTTTTATACTACTTGAACGATACGTGCGCTTGCGTTATACGTGTGTGTTTACGCCGCTCAGTACTTTTGGAAATTATTGTAATAAATTTAGAATTTATTAAATTGGACCTGCGTGTCTAGCCTATCATCTCTTTACTATTTGTATTTACCTTCTCACCAATTCCCCTCAATGTAAATGAGGTTTCTTTAATGTATTATGTAATTGGGTAGAAGTTTGTATAGTGCTAGCGGGAGAGAGGAAATACAGAGATTTGTTCTAGGAATAAATTGTTATATATCCATCCGCATATCATTATTAATTTATTCGCGCCTTATTATGCTTTTAGAATGCATGTTTAAGGGCATATGATGAGACCTAATTAAAGATAATAAATTGGTTTCCAATTTACGTGAAAAACCCTCACTTTAATATTAAGCGATTTCCTTCCATTGAGTGGTTCTCTCTCAAGATCCAAGATTGGCATTGGTTTGTTGGCCAAAGTCAAGATCATTGTCCATCGCGGATGTGTTTGAACCACGAAAGCTTTGTTACATATCGCATGTCTTGGGCAATTGTGATTTGTTAGCCAAAGTCAAGGTCACTTTTGTACATCGACGTGGATTACGAAGCTTTCCCATTGTCAATGGGTCACACTTAACTGAAATCATTAAGCTTGTTCAGCCAAAGCCAAAGCTTAGTTGATTATGAGGAAAATGTTAGGAAATATATATTGGATATATATCTCGGACTAGGAGGTCCACCTACCACATCTAGGAATTGGATGAGATCCAATTGATCTTAGAGATCTACCTAGTTAAGTTTCATACAACTTGTTGGCCAAAGTCAAGGTTGTGTGTTATTTAACGGGATCTTAGCCCATTAGGAAAATGGGTTTCCCGAGTACTCAACAGAGGGTTAGAGGCTCGCCGAAAAATAGTGGGAGGCTAGTGTTAAATTTATAATTTCATTTAATTCTTACTAAACACGCTCTTTTAATTTTATTTATCGTCGTTATAAATATATTAGCTGGACTAATATTTGTTTTATTGCTTTCTTTGAACAGTTAGATTGTACAAGACACTACTCTACTTGTAGTTGGTTATATAGTTGGACTATAGTAACCATTACATTTTGAGTGTACCCGATATCATTGATTGAATAGTTGGACTATTACAATCGAGATGGCTGGAAATATTATTGTTAGGGACATCATCATGGGCGATAATGTCTTTAACGGCTCCAATTTTCCAGATTGGGAGATGAATCCCATGATAGTCCTGGGAGCTGAGAAGTTACTCTATGTAATAGAGAAACCTCTCGGGCCAGAGCCCGGAGTTGAGCAAATAGTAGAGCATGAGTTTTGGAAGACTCATCGTGATGATAACTTTAATGCTCAATCCGTAATGCTTGCCGCAATGACTCCACAATCCGTAATAATAGTCTTTATATTTTGAATATAAATGAATCTCAAACATATAACATGGCAAACAAAAGGCTCAAACTAAGTAACACGGATGAGACTTATCTGTGGCATTATCGTCTGGGACACATTTACAAGACTCGTATATCCACACTTTCGAAGAGTGAATACTTGGACAGATTTTGATCCTAGTTCATATGACTTTTGCGAATCTT
>SKCR01008565.1:0-61246 GCA_019454045.1 Zanthoxylum bungeanum
TCATATTATTGTAAAATAATTTCATAATGTATAAAAATAATCCTTCGGCCTTACATCTTATTCCTTATTAAGCGCACTCTGCTACCATTCACCCTTTTGCAGTGACCTTTGTCTGTATGCCACTCGGCGGACAACGTCTAACGGCTTCCACGCCTCAGCGACTTCAGTTCTAATTTGGCACGACGACTCACTGTATGCAATCTCGTGTTTGGTTTTAGAATAACTCTCAACTTAGAATAGGAGTAGAAAAAGATTAATTTTATTTATATGAAAATATTGTACATAAATATGAACTTAAAGATTTACAGGAAGTTCAATACTCCCTTTTATTTTCTCAGAACATTGTTTTTAACATGCTTTGTTTAAGATTACAAAAGAAAACTCAAAACTTCAAACTCCTTCCCTCTCTACAAAGCATTTTCTTTTATAGGCTTTACCCTTCATCTTTTGTGGACACCTGGTAACTTCTCATGGTGCCGACAGTTTTCAAGATTCTTTCTTTTTACGTGGCTCCTTTTTGTGGTGCCGACAACAATTATTTTCTCCTTTAATTACATTGTTGTAGCTTTAATGGTGGTCCCTAGGGGTAGGCGCGGTTTGGTTTGGTTCAGTTTTTGCTAAAAATCGAACCAAACCATATTTTACGATCCAATTTTTTACCTCTCAAACCAAACCATTAAATAACGGTTTGGTTCAGATTGAAATTTTTTTAAACCAACGGTTTATGGATTGGTTCGGTTCGGTTTACGGATTATTCTACTTAAAAAAAATTCATCTACTTAAGTGAAGACAAAAAAAAACTAGTCTAGCGAACAAATAGTATGAAGTGCTACGGTGTAAGCTGTGACTCCAGAGAACACATGCACTGAATATATGATTGAAAAATGAGGCATAATAATTCTTGTATTTTTTAAAAATTACCTCGAATAATGATGCTACCATCATTCTAATTAGGAGACAAATCCAACAGCTTATTTTCAAGAATAAACCATAAAACAATAAATTTAAGAATAAAATTATTAACAAATAAATTTAAGAATAAAAGTATTAACAAAAAAAATATATTAACAAAAAAATTAAGATAAAAGTATTAACATACTAATAAAAAAAAACATAAAGTAAAATTAAAAGTAAAATGCAAATCTTTTTTATAAAAATATATAATTTTTTTAATTATAACGGTTCGGTTCGATTTAACAGGTGCGGTTCAGTTTAGCATCTGAACCGAACCGTAAACCATTTGGGGTGGGCCAATCCGAACCGCAAACCGAACCGTTAGAAAAAAACCGTAAATTCGGTCCTGTTTGGTTCGATTTGCGGTTTGGTTCGGTTCGATCGATTTTTTTGCCCACCCCTAGTGGTCCCCACCTTGTCAATTAAACTTTTACATCTGGAGACAATTCCTCGTGGTCTATTTTTTGTCTTTTCAGTTTTTTCTTTCTACCAACTGACGATGTTGATGTTTTAACAATCTGCAAGCTTCTACCACAGTCTCCGGACAACTAGGCCATCTGTCTGTGTTGATTTCAATTAACCTTTCTTCAATGTGTTTACATTTGTTTCCTTCTTCATAAGGCATGATGATCATCCAGCCTTGTCCCTGTTTATAGGTCTGATAACCTTTGTCATAGAACTCTCGTAACAAGTTTCCAATAACTTTGATTCTGAGGGCTCTTCGGTCATGCATCCACCTTTTATTAAAATAAGGAACTTTGTATTCTGTATCAGAGGCTCTTAAGGATACGTTGTGTTGGACAATTATGACCCATAGCGTCACTATTTGTACAGATCATGGTTTTGTTGTACAAATTAACTATGTGACAAAGGAGATTGCACTCTTATCATTTGTGATTAGATCACCAAGATATATAAATGATATGAGGTCCATGTGATTTGTTCATGGATTGAGAATGATATGAGACAGTATCAGTCCACGAAGGATAAATAATTAAATATCCATAGTCAGAGTATTATCGAGATTGGACATCGATAAATACGTAAAAGACTAGTATTACACTTGTGGCGTTGTGAGGGCACAACAACATAGTTCTCATATATTTGGGTATATGATACTCATGCAAGTGTAATAGGAGGTTTGTTTTTACCGATGGTATGGGAAACAACTTCGCTCTGGATAGACCCCTTCGGAATTCCATTGGTAGTATGACTATGTGTCTATGGAAGTCCAAAATCAGGGTAGGTGTAATTTGGTCTTAACCTGAGACTTGCACCGCTAATACTTACGACAATCAATATACTTTGGTTGCGGTCGTCCAGTGCTTTAACAGGTTCTGTGTACGCCTATTCTGGGTATATTGAGAATCGTAGTGTGTTGGGTGTGATGTCGAGATGGAAGTATCACTCCAGTCATATTGGAGATGATGGTCACGTAGGATACATAACTTGTTCTCTTAAATGCTCGAGCTATCGGGATATTATGACTAGGTCATGTATATCCGATTATAGAGACTAGTTACCAGACATCCGATATGTGCTTCGTACGGGGCAGACACAATTCCAGCCCCAGGCCTAGCATGTGGTCATCCGATGCTGGATCGAAATACGCAATACTACGTATACTACGCCTGATATAGATCACATATTCCTATAAGGATATTTCTGGAGAATTGGGTAGGCATGACGCTTTGCTAGAAGCCAACCTTGTCTTGTAAATCGGTATAAACGTAGTACTTGGTACTTACGTGTTCGGATAGTCCGACGACCGTATTTATTGCCAACATATCTGGGGATCTCATGGGTCGCTTCCCGAAGATTCACCGATGATGTATGACTCGCACTTTAATTAATCTGGGATTAATAAGATGAGAGAGAAAATTAATCTGGGATTAATTACGGAGATATTTTATCTGGGATAAAATATTAATTAAAGAGAGAGAACGATTAATTTGGAATTAATCGATAAAATAATATATTTGATATATTATACGAAATTGGATTTCGACGCGGAATTGAAATTAGATTTTAATTCGGACGAACGAGTTAATTTAGAATTAATTCGTTAGCGACGTGAATAATGATTTCGCTAGGCATAATCATTTAATTACGTCGCAACGGAAATTTGTTAATTCGGAATTAGCAAACCCGAGCCCGAGTGTGTTTGCGAGCGCATTCACATTTCGAATTCGAATGCGGCACGCAAGTCACATCAAGCGTCAAATCGCTAGTCACATAAAGCGTCAAATCACATGTCACTTTGAGTGATGTGACAATTTGATTGATTGATTGAGTGATTGATGTGGTAGTTGAAAAGCATTAATTGGTTTTTTCTTTTAGACTTTTGGAAAATGGAAAAAAGGGTTTTTGGTATTTGATTTTTTGGAAAATCAAATATATATATAAAATATTTTTTTTCTCTCTCTCTCCACTACTCACGGTTTCTAGGAAACCCATCTCTTTCCCTCCTCTTCTCTCACGGCTTTGAGCCATCTTCTTCTTTCTTCTTCCATTTTGGTTCTGTCGAATACAAGAAGAGAATCAAGAGAGTGATT
Organism: Zanthoxylum bungeanum; assembly: GCA_019454045.1. NCBI lineage: Eukaryota > Viridiplantae > Streptophyta > Magnoliopsida > Sapindales > Rutaceae > Zanthoxylum > Zanthoxylum bungeanum. Next base: position 3,510 of record SKCR01008565.1, read on the forward strand.
TTGTTGCAAAATCAAGTGCTAGCACACAATGAGTATTCCTAAGGTGATAGGGAACCGAATTTATGAGCTTGGAATATACTTCAAAAGCTTGGAGCTTCAATGGAGGACATCCATGGCCGAATCTTGGAGGAACAACAAGCAGTGAAGCCGAGCAACACCACCCACTGCCGAGAGTTCAAGGGGCTTGAAGGCTTGTGTTCATCGCGTCGTAATATCCGTTCAATGTGAGTATGATTCCGCCATTCTCCTTTGTGTATTCACATGTGTTTTTATGCTTGATTTAATTTTTGGGACCTAATTAGAAATCAACACGTTGGTCACATATCCCATTGTGATTAGATGAAGAGCTTCATAAATTATTTATCCATCAAATTCTGGGTAATTAATTGTGTAATACACTTTAGGTTAATTAAATTATGAATTGGATTTGTGTAATTTAATTAATTTGGGCTTATTTTGGAAATTGGGCCTTAAAGGTTGTAATTGGGCTTATTGGGCTTGGTTGTATCAAGTTAGGTTTAGGCTAAATTGGTTGGATCCAATTGGGCCCAAAACCGCATCCATAAAGTCCAATTATGACTTAATGGACCTTAATTTTAATTGGCCTAATGGGCCTAAATTGATTTCTGGGCTTATGGGGTAACTCCCGGATTAGACTTTGGTTATGGGTTCGACCCGAGTTGACCAAAAGTCCACGCCTTAAGAAATTAATTAAAAGCACATTGGACTTTAATTAAATAAACATTGGATGTTAATCGGGCTTTGAGACCCGTAACGATTAAATTTGGAATTTAAATCGTAAAAGGTTTATTAATAAAGTGTAGTATTTAATTTGGAATTAAATAGAGAATTAGTATTAAATACATATTAAATTGGATTTAATATTGTAGTTTAATTTAATTCAAGAATTCGTACTTTGAGTACTTATTCGCAAAACGATTTTGACTCGAGCAAAATCAAATCGTCGTTTGAACATTGGATGGTCACTAATTATCAGATTAATTAATTTGATTAGATTGATTGATAACATGCTTGTGTGAATACATGGTTGCGATGCATGAATAATGTATATCAGATGGATATTAGATAGGTGGGACAATTTTAGAAATTGTTGTAATAAATTTGATTTATTAATTGGACCTGCGTGTCCAGCCTATTACCTCATTTCTCATTGTATTTCTCTTCTCACTTATTCCCCTGAATGTAAATGAGGTTTCTTTAGGAGTGTTATATAACAGGTAGAAGTAATACTTGTGCTAGCGCGAGAGAGAGGAAATGGAGAGATTTGATCTAGGATCAATGTGTAAAGTATCCATCCGCATATCATTATTATTTTATCATATGCGCTTTATTATGTGTTTAGAATACATGTTTAAGGGTGTATGATGATGAGACCTTAACAAAGATAATAAATTGGTTGCCAATTTGCACGCGAAAAACCCTCGTTAAATATTAAGCGTTTTTCATTCCATTGAGTGATTCTTACTCAAGATCCAAGACTAGCATTGGCTTGTTGGCCAAAGTCAAGGCCTTTGTCCGTCGATGATGTATTTGAATCACGAGAGCTTTGTTCCATATCGGTGTCTTGTCCAAGTTGTGGTTTGTTGGTCAAAGTCAAGACCACTCTTGTCCATCGACATTGATTACGAAGCTTTACATGGTCAATGGGTCGCGCTTGACTGGGATCACTAAGTTTGTTGTGCCAAGCCAAGGCTTAGTTGATTCAGAGGAAAAAGGTTAGGCAATACATTGGATGTATTGGCATATATAATAAGATATGTTTCGGACTTGGATGTCCCCATACCGGATCTAGGAATTGGATTGGATCCAATCGATCTTAGAGATCTACCTAGTTAATTATCATACAATTTGTTGGCCAAAGTCAAGACCACTTCTTGTCCATCGACATTGATTACGAAGCTTTCCATGGTCAATGGGTCGCGCTTGACTGGGATCACTAAGTTTGTTGTGCCAAAGCCAAGGCTTAGTTGATTCAGAGGAAAAAGGTTAGGCAATACATTGGATGTATTGGCATATATAAGATATATGTTTCGGACTTGGATGTCCCCTACCGGATCTAGGAATTGGATTGGATCCAATCGATCTTAGAGATCTACCTAGTTAATTATCATACAATTTGTTGGCCAAAGTCAAGATTGTGTGATATTTAACGGGATATTAGCCCACTAGGAAACACGGTTTCTCGAGTACTCGACAGAGGGTTAGAGGCTCGCCGAAAAATAGTGGGAGGCGAGTATTAAATTTGCAATATTCGTTTAGTAACTTGCCATACGCGCTCAATCACAAATTATTTCGTCGTTAATTAAATGTTAGTTGGACTAATATTTAAATTGTTGTTTTAATAAATAGTTGGACTGTATTATAGTTGATTATATATTGGATTATAGTAATCAATATATAAATTAATTAATTTCAATTTACAGTTGATTTTATAATTGGATTATAGTAATCAATGTAATTGAGGTTAATTAATTTAAATTATATTTGATTGTATAGTTGGACTATAATAATCATTATAATATATAGTACCACAAATCATTGATTAAATAGTTGGACTATTAGAATCAAGATATAAATGAAAGATTAGTGTTTAAAACATAATCCTGGGTGAAAATGTATTTAAACGACTTTAATTTTCAAATTGGGAATAAGTTTCAGGATGGTCCTGAAAACTAATAAGTTACTTATTTGATAAAATAACATATTAGGCCTAAGCCCGAAGTTAAGCAAATAAGTGGAACATGATATTTGGAATATTCATGTAATGATAACTTTAGTGCTTAATCCATTATACTTGTCATATAGACTCCTTAATTTCTTTATCAGAACTAAGGATTAGATCTTAAAGTATGATATTGAAATTGAAGGATCTTCATAAATCTATACTTAGATTTTAGAAGTAAATATTGCAATAATAAACTCTTGGAGAGTTAATGACTATTCTCAAGGAGACAAAGTCAAAGTTTGCAATAAGGCAAGTAGCGCAAGGCCACACTTACTTCGATATTCCAGAATGCCAAGGCTTGGCCAAAGGCTTCTGGAGTGTGGAATAGGGCAAAGGCAAAATCATTATAATCTTCTGGGAAGATAAAAGCATATCCTAAGAAGGAATTGAAGACGAGCAAGGCTCTGACTTCAAATATGTTTGTCATAAATATGTTCACTACTAGTATTAAAATTAGATTTTAGATACTTAGTGTGATACATAAAATATGTACTGATGTTCAGAATCTGCTATGAGCAGGATACTGACTTCTATTGAGATTAATCTGTGAATTGAAAACGGGACAAAAGTCGCTGTTTTAACCGTAGATACCTAAGTTTAGGAACTACCCCTTTGGGTATGTACGTAAATTAGGAAACTGTTATAATGTAACTAGTTTGACTAGAAACATTTTCTCTATATCAGTGTATAATCCGTTGCAGATATACCTTTATATTCTAGAACACTAAAATATTTTATTATATAAAGTTGATATTGAGATAAACACATTAGATGTGAACAACAGAATTTATATTTAGAATATATAAATAAATCTCACACGTATAACATGACAAACAAATAGCTCAAACTGATTTGATCAGGTTGAAACTTGTATGTGGCATTGTTGTCAGGGACACAATTAAACAAGACTCGTATATCCACACTTTTGAAGAGTGGATACTAGGACTGATTTGATTCCAATCAAATAAAGTCTACGAATCTAGTTTATTGGGCAAAGTGCCTAAAATACTATTTACTTGGTAAAAGTGAAATGCCACCGATCTATTAGCCCTCGTTCATAGTGACGTAAGTGGGCCCATGTCTAGCTAGGCTAGAAGTGGATATGAATATTTCGTGACCATACACGGATGTGGCATCGCGTTATGGTTATGTGTTTCTTTTGAAACATAAATCGGAAACTTTTGGAGTTTCGACACGAGATAAACAAACAGATCGGCTAAAGTATTAAACCATCACGGTTAGACCATGATAGAAAATACTCAAGCAATAAGTTTCTCATATACTTGAAAGAGTATAGTATTCTTTCAATGAGGACTCCTCCCGGAACACGTTAATTTGACGGTGTGTCCGACAGGATAAATCGAATTTTGTTGGACATGATAAGGTTAATCATGAGTCGCTATGAGCTACCATTTCCTTCAACGGATACGCAAAACAGTGCATAACTTATTTTGAATAAGGTTCCTTAAAAATATGTTTGACAAATTTCATATTAGATATGAACAGGAAAGAAACTTGGTTTTTCTCATTCCTGAATATTTGGGGTATGCTAGGCATATGTTTGGTTGATACCAAACTAAAACCCAAATCGGATAAGTGCCAAAGTTGTAGGTTATCCTAGGGATACCAAAGTATAGTACTTATACAACTCACTAGAGAACAATGTAATTGTTGCTCGCCATGCGATTTTCCTAAGAGGAATACCTATATGCAGTGGTAAGTGGGAGGATAGAAAAACTCGATGAAAATCGGAGTAATACTGTTCAAGGCACCGAATCCTAATGGAACACAAATAGTTCATCAATGATGAAACTATTACCATTTATCTTCGTATACACAAGAACCACGTATGTCGGAGAGAGTCAGAAAACAACCTGGGGTATGGGTTTCTGATCTCACCTCATAAAGATGTCAATCTTATTGAGGTATACCAACTGATACGTATGAGGAACTGATACAAGGTATCGACTCCCTATCATGGCAAAGTGTCATGAATCCGAAATGGATTCCATGTATATCAACAAGTTTGGATACTAGTTGATGTACCGCAAGACATTGTGCCTATTGGTACTATTTAGTCTTCAAGGAAGACATACATGGAAGACAACATACCAACATATAAGCTAGGCTTTTAGCGGAAAGGTATCGTTATCAACATTGTGTTGATTACGATTGAAACTTTTACCTGTTGCCACGATAAATCCATTTGGATAATGCTTGCGAATGCTGCATGTTTCATTCATGAAATGTGGCAGCTGAATGCCAAAACCGTTTTCCTTAACGGAAACCTTTCGGAGGATGTTTACAACATCTTGACGGTTTTTTCGAACCATAACAAGCAAACTAGGTTTGCAGGTTATTCGATCCATAATGGATTGAAGCAAGCATTAAGTTCTCTAGAATTATCGTTTTGATGTAATCATAATGGTGCATGATTTAATTCAAAACGAAAATAATTCTTGTGTATATAAGGAGGTTAGTGGGAGCGTACTGATAGTGAATGTCCTGAGTAATGATGATATATCATTTCTTGGAAATGATATTCCCCATAATATAATCGGTGAAAGCTTGGCTTTCATGATAACGACTATAAGTCGTAACAACGGTACTATAAAAGTTTGAATAATGGTACAGTGAGCTGGAAATCTTCTAAGCAAGATACTGTTACCGAATAAACAACAAAAGCGGGTTATCGCTGCAGCTGAGGCAGCAATAGAAGCCATTTGGGTCGATATAAATCTAATTAGATTAGATATAGTTCTGTTAGCAGTTGAGCTAGGTGTCAGCACATGCTACAGAATTAATGGTCTCATCAACGATCCAGATAAATACTTCGATATTCATCTGATTCGTTCGGATCATACATCGTGGCAATGTGATGATCGAATAAATCGCATCAGATGATATTCATACAAATCCGCTGACGAAAGCCTTTTCTCAGCAGTTTAGGCCAACCGTACATATTCGGGTGTCAGATGGCTATAGGCCAAGTGGGAGATTGTTGAACAATTATGACCCATAGCGTCACTATTTGTACAGATCATGGTGTTGTTGTACAAATTAACTATGTGACAAAGAGATTGCACTCTTATCATTTGTGATTAGATCACCAAAATATATAAATGATAGGAGGTCCATGTGATTTGTTCCTGGATTGAGAATGATATGAGACAGTATCAGTCCACGAAGGATAAATAATTAAATATCCCTAGTCAGAGTATTATCGAGATTGGACATCGATAAATACGTAAAAGACTAGTATTACACTTGTGGCGTTGTGAGGGCACAACAACATAGTTCTCATATATTTGGGTATATGATACTCATGCAAGTGTAATATGAGGTTGTGTTTTACCGATGGTATGGGAAACAGCTTCGCTCTGGATAGACCCCTTCGGAATTCCATTGGTAGTATGACTATGTGTCTATGGAAGTCCAAAATCAGGGTAGGTGTAATTTGGTCTTAACCTGAGACTTGCACCGCTAATACTTACGACAATCAATATACTTTGGTTGCGGTCGTCCAGGGCTTTAACAGGTTCTGTGTACGCCTATTATGGGTATATTGAGAATCATAGTGTGTTGGGTGTGATGTCGAGATGGAAGTATCACTCCAGTCATATTGGAGATGATGGTCACGTAAGATACAAAACTTGTTCTCTTAAATGCTCGAGCTATCGGGATATTATGACTAGGTCATGTATATCCGATTATAGAGACTAGTTACCAGACATCCGATATGTGCATCGTACGGGGCAGACACAATTCCAGCCCCAGGCCTAGCATGTGTCATCCGATGCTGGATCGAAATACGCAATACTACGTATACTACGCCTGATATAGATCACATATTCCTATAAGGATATTTCTGGAGAATTGGGTAGGCATGACGCTTTGCTAGAAGCCAACCTTGTCTTGTAAATCGGTATAAACGTATTACTTGGTACTTACGTGTTCGGATAGTCCGACGACCGTATTTATTGTCAACATATACAAGGATCTCATGGGTCGCTTCCCGAAGATTACCGATGATGTATGACTCGCACTTTAATTAATCTGGGATTAATAAGATGAGAGAGAAAATTAATCTGAGATTAATTACGGAGATATTTTATCTGGGATAAAATATTAATTAAAGAGAGAGAACGATTAATTTGGAAAATCGATAAAATAATATATTTGATATATTATACGAAATTGGATTTCGACGCGGAATTGAAATTAGATTTTAATTCGGACGAACGAGTTAATTTAGAATTAATTCGTCAGCGACGTGAATATGATTTCGCTAGGCATAATCATTTAATTACGTCGCAACGGAAAATTTGTTAATTCGGAATTAGCAAACCCGAGCCCGAGTGTGTTTGCGAGCGCATTCACATTTCGAATTCGAATGCGGCACGCAAGTCACATCAAGCGTCAAATCGCTAGTCACATAAAGCGTCAAATCACATGTCACTTTGGTGATGTGACAATTTGATTGATTGATTGAGTGATTGATGTGGTAGTTGAAAAGCATTAATTGGTTTTTTCTTTTAGACTTTTGGAAAATGGAAAGGTTTTTGTATTTGATTTTTTGAAAATCAAATATATATATAAAATATTTTTTTTTCTCTCTCTCTCCACTACTCACGGTTTCTAGGAAACCCATCTCTTTCCCTCATCTTCTCTCACGGCTTTGAGCCATCTTCTTCTTTCTTCTTCCATTTTGGTTCTGTCGAATACAAGAAGAGAATCAAGAGAGTGATTTTGTTGCAAAATCAAGTGCTAGCACACAATGAGTCTTCCTAAGGTGATAGGGAACCGAATTTATGAGCTTAGAATACACTTCAAAAGCTTGGAGCTTCAATGGAGGACATCCATGGCCGAATTTTGGAGGAACAACAAGCAGTGAAGCCGAGCAACACCACCCACTGCCGAGCAGCCCACTGCCGAGAGTTTAAGGGGCTTGATGGCTTGTGTTCATCGCGTCGCAAGATCCGTTCAATGTGAGTATGATTCTGCCATTCTCCTTTGTGTATTCACATGCGTTTTTATGCTTGATTTAATTCTTGGGACCTAATTAGAAATCAACACGTTGGTCACATATCCCATTTTGATTAGATGAAAAGCTTCATAAATTATTTATCCGTCAAATTGTGGACTGATTGAATAAAACTTAAGTAAATATTTTCACCTTCAGAAAATTCTTTGACCATGTTTTGAAAATCACTTGGAAATTCTTTAATTTCTTTTAAGTCCTTGGAAGGATAAAGTCTATCTAGAAATCCGTATTGAGCCAATATTTTTACAAAAATTGGGGAAATGTGGTGAACACAAGTAATTCTTGGATATACTTTGTTTGTCTTGTAAACGGAAAAAATGAATCTCCTTGCTTTAATTCATAAATCATCTTTGCAAAATCATATACTCATTTTCCCATGGAGTTAGGGGTTTTTCAATTGAAAAAGAAACTGATTTCCTTTTTTGAAATCTTTTTAATTTATCAGCCTCACTTTGGCTGCTACCTTCTTCTATCAAAAAGGTTGTTGGCCTTGTGACATAGTCTGGTTTAAGGGATATCTCCCGACTTATACTTTCTTTTATCTCGAAGGTGGAACAAGCTGAAAGCTCTGTTGTCTGTTAATACTTGCTTATGGCTGCAAGTTGTCTGGGCTGTATACAGCTTGATTCTGCTATGGAGATTGTATGTTTACATGGGTTTGTAAACTTTCCTGAACGTCCTCGTAAGGATCTTGTGAATATCCACCGAGGACTGGTGTTCCTTATGGACTCCAGAATTCACTTGTAAAAGATTCAAAATCCTATGCATAATCATCTACAGCTTCAAAGAGCTCACTGTACTCATTATTAACTGATGACAATTTCTTTTGGAATTCATTAACCTCATGAGAGATCTTCTCTTTAAAATATTTGAATTCTTGTTCACAAGACTTTGTCTTTCTTGTACCTTGAGTAATTTCTCCATGATTTTATTGATCTGATTGACCAAATTTTTATCCATGTTCTGGATATCTGCTTAAATGATCTGCCAAGAAATTTTCAGATCCTTTAATATGTGTAACATTAAAATTATAAAAGCTTAATATAACTTGCCATCTTTGTAACCTTCTATATTGAGGTTCTTTAGGCAATTTATTAAAAATTAATCATTTAACCTGAGTATTATCAGTTTCAACAGTAAAATTTTTAGGTAAAAGAAATAATTTAAATTTTCTTATTCCTCGAACTATGACGAGCAACTCCTTTTCATTTGTAGAATAATTTATTTCTGCTGAATTAAAAGTTCCACTAGAATATCTGCATATTTCACCAATCTGTTTTTAATATTGCAGCCAATACAAGTCGGACGCATCAGTTTGAACAATTAAATTATCAGATTCGTCTCGTAATCTTAATTTTGGTAATTCTTTACATTCTTCTTTTAGTTTTTTGATAGTTTCTGTATGCTCTACAGTCCATCCTTTTGTATTATTTTTCTTTAATAATTTTTGAAGAATTGCACGCTTTTTTGCCAGATTTGGAATAAAGCTTTCTGAATAGTTTCGACAACCTAAAAAATTTTGAATCATTTTTCTATATGATAAAACATCAGGGAATTCTTTGATTTTTTTTTGAAATATGTGGTTGAAATTTTATTCAATTAGAACTTATAGTTAAACCTAAAAAGTCTATTTCATTCTTTTTAATCTCTATTTTTTTCTGAGATAGGATTATACCATTCTTTTTGCACATTGTTGAAAGTTCTTTTAAATGTTTGATGTGTTCTTCATAAGTTTTAGAACAAATTACGATATCATCCACATATACTAACATATGATCATTATCTTTACAGAAATTTTTATCCATTTTCCTCTGGTAAATTTGTGGAGCATTTTTTAATCCAAAGGGCATTACTAACCATTCGTAGTGTCCATTTGGGGTGCTAAATGTCGTTAAGGGCACATATTCTTTTGTTAACTTTATTTGCCAGAAGCCTGATTTACAATCAAATTTTGAATAATAATTTTTTCCCTTGATTATGTTGATTAGAACATTTTTATTTGGTATAAAATTGTTAGGGTTGGTACTCGGAGTGCCAATCCGGATCGTATTTATGTCTGATTCATGAATACGAACAATTCATTTTTCCATAATATTACTTATTTAATGGTAGCACCTCTTGTCTTTTATATACATATTCGATCTAATTGCGATTAGATATCTAATTATGATTAGATTGAAACTAAATATGATTTAGTGATATGTATATATTAGACAAAGACCCGATAATATATAATGTAGTGCACGGTTACAAAGTAATTTGTAATTGACATTGGGAAGTGACACTATCGGAAATATATTATCAAATAAAATTCATGGTCAAGATTTACTAACATGGGTCGGTTTGTAAAATCCGCCGAGACCAGTACACGTCATATATCGAGACTTGGTCCGATGGTTTATCCCAATGAACCATGAGTCCGGGGAGACTCGTATAGACGTGTAGGTGTTTATATGGGATAAATACTGAACAACTCACCGAAGATTTCCTAATAGATGGTACACCAGCGTCAATAAGAATTTTCTCGGGTCAAGTGAGCATAGTGGTTATTCGACTTGAGATACCACTATGGATGTATGAGGTATCTTCCACACTTTGATGGAAGTCACGTCACTGATCTATTTAGATCAGACCTCCGCCTGTTCGTTGGGTGTGGACCGATCCTCCTGATATCCTGTGCGTATCAAGATAGGATCCGTCAGTTCTGTGTACAGAGCATATGTATTCAATGTGCAATTAGCAATCTGTTAAATCCATGGGCCCGTGGTACACTGTAGAAGTTAGTTTTAAGTGTTATTAAGAGATTGCTAATATAATCGTCGACGAGATTATACCTATAGAGATTTGACATTTTTATCTATATCTCTGGGATAATCCGAATACCTGTGACAGATGGATTATACGTATGTGATGACCTCGACCTGTATGATTCAACGAGTTTATCTGTGGTCGTCACAATTTACGGGTGGGTAGATTATGGACACGAAATTGGATTTCGTGACGGATATGCCTGAATCTAGAGAGTCTCACTAATGAAACATACTCGTAGAGCACTAGGGCTACTTTTATAAATAATATTGATTATTTATAGATCGTTTAACGGTTAAACGATAAATACACGCTTTAAGGGTTTTTCTGGTTTTTTCCTAATTAATGTGTATTTGATTTAAATACTTGATTTTATTAAATCCACATTAATTAATTGTCAAATAAAATATTTGACACTTGTCTCAAATATATGTATTATGGAATATTTAATGTAAATGTTATACATATATTTGGATATTTATATTTGTAATTATCTAATTATTTAATTGTTAAATATTAGATTAATTAAATATAAATATTTTTTTACTTTAATATGGAAAAATGTAATTGGTACATTTGTGCATATATTAATTAAAATGGTTGACAACTTGATTTTGGCATTAATTTAATATTGATTAAATTTGTAAAAATTAAATTACCATTTTACCCTACTAAAGTCGGTCATCCCTTGTCTTTTTTTTAAGCTTGGATTTTTCATTTGCTTCAACTTTTGGCTTCAAAAATAGATTACAAAATTAGGGATTTGAGAGAAAAACATAAGAGCTAAAGGGGATTTGTGAAGAAAACCATGGAAATTAAGGTAATTTCTTACTTTTCTTTACTTGAAAATTATTTCCATATCTTTAGACTTCAATATATGATGTTGTTATGTTTTCTCTATTCTCTTGGGTTTTAATAAGTTTGTTTGAAGCATGAATGAAAGATGTTAGCATGTGTATTTATTAAAGAAAGCTTATTAAGTGTTATTAAGCTTCCTTTTGGTTATTTGATAACTTGGTAGCCATTCTAGAGTTTCTTAGCCACTCATAAATGACCTAGAATTGTTCTTGAGTTGTTTTATGGTGGTGAGACTTGTTTGGTGCGGAAAGAATTGAATTAAAGTGTTGAATTATATTAATTTGGTGTTAATTTGCCAATTTATGGAAATTATAAAATTAGGGTTCATGACCCACTCCAAATTTAGGGATTTTCATGTATGTGTTAATTAATGATGTTTATATGATGAATATAAATTTTGGTGTTGATTGGACTTGATCTTGAATGATTTTGAACCAATTTGGACTAAAGTGCAATTCTTGGAAAGTTGCGGGACCATTCGGCAATTTTGAAAAATTATTTTTCTTGAATTTCAATTTGTATTTTGACATGTATGACATGTATAAATCATTTGGTAGTGATTGGGAATCACCTAATTATGTATTTGACAAATTAGGACTAAAATGATCAAAATACAAAGTTGTAGGGGCATTTATGTAAATACTGAAAAAGCTGAAATTTTTTCAGATTTTCAGTTTTAATGTATATTTGATGTACAAATCATTTTGGTTGTGATTGGAATCATCTAGGCTTGTTTTGAACAAGTTATGACTAAAATGATTGAAATGGAAAACTTTGGGGCTTTATGGTAATTTACTGAAATTATGTTTTCCGGGTTAAAGATTTATGTTTTTGAGTATTGAGTGATTAAAATAAATATGTTTATTTTAATTACCCAAGAAAAATTAAAGAAATCGGAAAATTTTATTTTTCCGCTTTTCGCTGCTTAACCCGGGTATTTTACCCAAAAACCCAACAAAAAATTGTATGAGAGTAGGTCTGAACCTGGACACATGATATGAAAATGTCATTAATTCAATATTTAATTATGTCTTTCCATGATGCATGCTAGTGTTTAATTAATTTGATTAATTAAATGTATAACATCTTTTTACAGAATATCCCTATTTAAATAAGGTAGTGAAATGACATGTATTGGATGCATGTTTCTTGGTCCATCTTGACAATACAGTTAATGGGTATCTTTCTATGGCTGCATCCGAGAACGTGCCAAATTAGTGAGGGTGTAGTTGATAGAATTTTATCCATGACAGATGTATTTGTGATACTAGACAAATTCAAGTGAAAATGGAAATCCTGAACGTGCCAAAGCTGTTAGGACTACATCAGTAGCTTGAGTTTGTCATTGGCAAGTGAAGCCTTGATACGCCTCCTTGTGAACGTGCCAAAGCTGTCATAACGAGAAATGGTCAGGACCAAAATTAGGAGTCACTGGTGAGTGATTGACAATGAGTTGTCTACCTAATGAATATACGTAGGCGAGATCGTGCCAAAGCTTGAGTCGAAATATATTCATGGGATTCTACTCTCACTATAGAATTCGATTTAATTATTGAATTCCCGTTCTCCGTTGGGGATTATGCTATTATGAAAGTAGTGGGAGACACTGCTGGGTTAAAAATCCATAACTAAGGCAGTGCGTAATTTTATGAAAATTGCTGCTTTTGTTTTCCTTTATTTTATATTGTTGATAGAAATATACTTCTAATCCACTGCATGCATATTATTTGAATATGTTTTCTGACTTACTTATGGTTGCGTGTTTCTAGAATAGGTTCTAGAATGACTTAGACTTAGATATTATTAGATTAGTTAAAACCATTGGGAACTGTTGTTCCGATTTTCTTGAAAATCAAGATGGTTAGTGACTTAGTTACTAAGTCACGATAAGTAATCTAAATAGATATATGTTTTAGGATATAATTATCTAGAAAGAATAGTTTCTTGTGTGATAAGAATTGACGTGAATTAGTTCATGTCTCGAGATTCTTGACTGGCATTAAGAAAACCCCATTAGGTAGTTGTTTATCTTATAATGACGTTTCTTGGCTTTAGTGACTTTTAGAAGTCACGTGTTTGACACAGTTGGCTAATCTATTATTTGCAATTATTGTGAATAATTGAAGGTAAATTAAAAGGCTAAAGAAAGGAGATGTGCATAGTTGTGTATAGAGAATATCGATTCTCACAATACGACAACTAAAGGTATTGGATACCAAATCTCTCATCTAGTTATTAAAATAATGTTTAATGATTGTTTTGATATTTGATATCAGAACTTGTGACTATTGGATAATTACTTATTCTATATAAACAGTTGTTACATATTTTAATATGACTAGTAATGTCATTGATAAGAAGATCAACATTAATAAAAATATTCGGTTAACTGAATAACTTAGAACAGTGCTTTATGAGATTTTATCATATAAGCATTAGATGCTTATTTCGTATGGTAAATGATGGTATGATATGAGATCAAACCATATATCCTTATTCATTTAATGAATATTGTATTCATAATGTGATTAAACCTCATTTAACCGATGATCGTCATTGGACCACAGATTTATTAAACTAATACTTTGGAAGTATTTAGTTTAATGAATTAGAAATTGCATTGGATAGTTTTCTTTACTTCGTAACTTAGTTAATGAATTATCATGACTTAGTTACGTGTTTCCTAAAGAATATATATTGAAAGTCTTGAATGGTTCGAGAACTTTCAATATGTTTCTGATGAAACACAGATATAATATTTTGAATGGTTCAAAGATATTATATTTGAAGTGTTGAAAACTATATTTTAAATTCATTGTGAGTCTTTAAATATTCAAAGATGTTTGATATGATCAAACATATGAATTTATGGCAATTTTTTCAAAAGTTATTTAATGAATGTGATTCTTACTCAATATTATTCTTCTACGATTCCATCGTGATGGAATTGTTTAGTGGGAGAAATCGAATCTTATATGATTTGATTCATTTGATATTGAGTGTTACCGAATTAGTTTTCAATACTCTTGGGGATATGCTCCAGTAACACTAATTCATCCTTTTAATTAATGTTCCATTAGTTTATATAGTTACATATATGATATGTATAAGTAGAAAATTAGAATCTTGAAAATTTGAGATTTGAATCTTTCTTTTGTATAATAGTTATATAATTGAAAGTACTTGTGCCTGGAGGTACAAGTAAAAGTTTATCATTTATTCTATTTAATAGAATATTGTATTCTATTTGATAGAATATATTTTCTACGATCCTGAGTAATAAAAATTATTTTATTACTTAGAAAGTAACATTAGATGTTAATGATTGTAGAAAAGACTTGACTTATTGAAGTTAAATGTGAGAGTGATAAACTATAAATGGAACTACGTAATTAATAAGATGAAAAGACCCTTAGACAACTTCCGTATAAGTTTAATAGGATGTCAGAATCATTTAAAAAGTATTTGATACCTAATGGTTTTGCTGTTTTATTATCAAAGAAAATTATCCTATAACTTATAGTGGAAGCGATATTTGATATCGATTTTTGAAATTACCATTAAACCATAGATCTAACATTGTTTATAGCTTACTACGATCAAGTTTTGAACTTGATTAAGCTCTCGTTATGAATGGTTCATAAAATGTGCAAATTATTTGCGCAGCAAAAGCAAAGTGAGCTTGATAAATGTTTGACCTTTATAGTATGACAATGAGAAACGTTATACTCATTGATCTATTGTAGATTCTGAGAAAAATTGTCTCTAGTCGCGCTAATCGAACAATTAAAGTTCTGTTGGTTAATGTTGATATTAAACTATGAATTTTGGCTAAAGAATGCAAAGTGGCGTTCCTGAATGTTTTCTTCGAATGAGAGATCCGTTGTGGTTTCTTTGTTTGAAGAGTTCATTCTAGAATGTCCCTAGAGTTATATTATGCTAAGATCACAATTTGATATACTAGCTTATAGAGCCTATTGTAGACTTAGATAAGCTTTCCGGAAATATGTGTTCTCTAATTTTGATACAGTCAGATTGTCTGATTTTATCAAAACATAGAGAATACATATATGATAGTAGGGTCAGTGGGAGCGTACAAATTTCTTTCTAGTATTGTATATCCTAACAACATTATCATTATTAACGTAATAATGAAATGTTTGTGAGGTAAAAGCTTTACCGAAGTCTTCTTTTCTCCGTGAAAGCAGTATGAGTAGTCTCTGTTATATTTGATATAAAGTTTTATATATGATATAAAACAAGAGACTAGTGTGATACTCCTCATTAGTCGTGCAGTAGATATGATCTAATAAATGACACATTAAAACTATCTGTATGACAATTAGTGTAACTGTTTGACAGTTAGTGTGTCTTTTGTATATAGTATTTATCTTTCGTAAAGAATGATTCCTTAGTCGAAAGAGAAATTGATTAGAATGTCTAATCAATCTTATGCATTATAGGATGATGGCATAATGAATACTATATTATGTGCGATTAAAGATATCAATTTAATCGTAATAAGTTACGAGTAATTTTGATACGCTATAGACCATAGGATGGATCTTGAAACATGTTCTTTGTGATATTTGAGATATTAAGAACAAGTTTCTTATTCATGGATAATATAATCCACAACCATTAGGGTCAAATTAGTTTTGAGTCTAATTATGACGTTAGACAGTCTGTTGGGGTTGGTGCTCAGAGCGCCAATCTGGACCGTATTTATGTCTGATTCATCTATACGAACATCCCACTTTTCCATAATATTACTTATTTATGGTTGCACCTCTTGTTTTTATATACGTATTCGATCTGATTAGGATTAGATTGAAACTAAATGTTGTTTAGTGATATGTATATATTAGACAAATGCCCGATAATATATAATGCAGTACACAGTTACAAAGCTAGTTTGTAATTGACATTGGGAAGTGTCACTGCTAAATGTATATTATCAAATATAGTTCCTGGTCAAAATTCACTAACACGGGTCGGTTAGTCAAATCTGTTAAGACCTGTACATGTCGTATATCGAGACTTGGTCCGATGGTTTATCCCAATGAACCATGAGTCTAGGGAGACTCGTATAGACGTGTAGGTGTTTATAGTGGATAAACAATGAACGACTCACCGAAGATTCTTAATAGATGGTACACCAACGTCAATAAGAATCTTCTCAGGTTGAGTAGCATAATGGTCTTTCGACTTGAGATACCACTGTGGATGTATGAGACATCCTCCACACTTAGATGGCAGTCACGTCACCGATCTATTTAGATTAGACCTCCGTCTGTTCGTTGGGTGTGGACCGATCCTCAGGATATCTTGTGTGTATCAAGATAGGATCTGTCAGTTCTGTGTATAGAGCATAAGTAGTCCATATATGATTAGCAGTCTGTTAAATCTGTGGCCACAGTATACTTCGGAAGTAAGTTTCGAATGTTATTTAGAGATTGCTAATAGATACGTCGACAGGATAATACCTATAGAGATTTGACGTTTACATTTATATCTCTGGTATTATCCGAATACCTGTGACAAAGAGATTATACGTATGCAATGACCTCGACCTGTATGATTCAGCTAGTTTATCTGTGGTCGTCATAATTTACGGGTGGGTAAATTATGGACACGAAATTGGATTTTGTGACGGATATACCTGAATCTAGAGAGTCTCACTAATGAAATATACTCGTAGAGCACTAGGGCAACTTTTATGAATAATGTTGATTATTTATAAATCGTTTAAACGTTAAACGAAAAATACATGCGAACGGGCCGAACAGTCATTTCCTAATTAATGTGTATTTGTATTTAATATATATGATGTTATTAAATACACATTAAGAAATTGTCAAATAAAGGTATTTGACATATATCATTAATATATGTATTTGAGATATTTAAAGTAAATATAATACATATATTTGAGATATTTGTATTTAATTATTTAATTGTTAAATGATTAATATAATTAAAATATAAATATCTCACCAAATGATAAAGTTAGGAAATGATTATAATTGTAAATGTTTGACTTTACATCAAAGGAAAAGGTTGTCAAATTGAATTTGACTTCCTTGGATATTGTTTTAATTGTTAAAATTGAAAATAACTATTTCCTTTTTTTTTTGTAATTTTCGGCCATGACTTATTAAATATAAGTGTTATATTTTTTAACTTGCCATTGTTGACTTGTTTGGAATCATTAAAGTGTAATGATAAAAGTAAAACAAGTTGATAAACCTTTAAATGAAACAAAGTAAAAATATCTAGATATTTTTATTTTTTCTCTTCACAATTTCGGCCAAGGGCTTATTTTGGTGAAGTATATATTGTTTCATTTCATTTTAGAGTTTAACAAGTTCATTTGATACAAAATAAACATAAAAGAAGTTGAGAGAAAAGCTTGGAGGTTAAAGAAGAAAGCTTGGAAAAATCTTGTTTTTGTAAGTTTTTCTTTAAAGTCTTCAACATAGAAAATGTTTCTAATATGCTTAGCTTAATTTTGTGATTCTTTGATGTTATCTCTACTCTTATAGTTTGTGTTTATATGGTTGTGAACTTTGATGAAAGATTGAAGCATGTAAGTAAGCTTGAAATTATTTCAAAGCTTTACTTTTGATTTTTAGAAAATCAAGTTTCCATTCTAGAGTTGGTAAGCCACTCCTTGGTGACCTAGAATTGTTCTAGAGTTGTTTCAAAGTGGTGAGGCTAGATTGGTGAAGTATTGAATGGATTAAAGTGTTGGATTTTAAGATTTGGTAAAATTGGACAATTTGATGAAATTGAAAAATTAGGGTTCATAACCTTCTCCAAATTTGGGGATTTTCATATATGTGATGTATTTATGGTATGAATATGATGCATGTAAAATTTTGGGTAATTGGATTTGATCTTGGCTTGTTTTTTAACAAAAGGACCAAATTGCAAAAACTGAAAATTGGGGGTGCTCTCGGCAATTGCAGAAAAATTGGGGATTTGTGTGAAATCTGATTTTGATGCATTAGATGTGTTGAAAAACATTTTAGAAATGATTTAGAATCATCCAAAATTGTATTTGACAACTTTTGGACTAAAATGATAAACTTACAAAGTTTTGGGGTAATTCGGTAATTACCAGAAATTTGATCTCTTGTGTAATTTTTCAGAATTTTATAATTGGATAATTAAATGAATAATTTTATTTGATTCATCCGAGAAAAATTTTTGAAATCGGAAAATTTTGATTTTCCGCGATTCCGCTGCGTTACCGATATTCCGCCTTAAAACCCAACAAAATGGTATTAGAGCGAGTCTGATTCTGGACACCCCGATATGATTAGCCTTTTAAAATCTAAGTTTGTTCTTTTCTTTACTTGATACATGCATGCTTTCCTTTATTTGATTAAATTTAAAGTGTATGACGCTTTTTGGAATATCCCCGCTTAATAAGGTTTTAAAGTAACTGGTATTTGGAATACTTTTTTTGGGTCCGTCTTGTCAATACGGTTTATAAATATTTTTCTGTGACTACATTTGAGACCGTGCTTCTACTGTGAGGGTGTAGCCGATAGAGATTTTTTATGCCGGATGTATATTAGATACTAGATAAATTCAAGCGAAAGCGGAATCCTGAACGTGCCCTAGCTGTCAGGGTTACACAAGTAACTTGAGTGTATCATTGACGAGTTTAACCTTGGTACGTCTCCTTGTGGGCCTGCCTTAGCAGCGACAACGAGAAACGACCAGGACCGGAAACCCATGAGTCACTAGTGAGTGATTGACAATGAGTTGTCTACCTGTGAATATACGTAGGCGAGACCGTGCCTCTGTTGTGAGTTGAAATATATTCATGGGGTTCACTTCCCATTATGGAATTCGATTTAATTATTGAATTCTCGTTTTTCCGTTGGGGATTACGGTATTACGTAAAATAGTGGGAGGCACTGCTAAGTTTAAAATATTCCATAACTTAGGCAGTGTGTATTATTATGCAAATTGCCGCTTGTTTGTTTTCCTTAATCTATATTAGATAGAATTAAACTTTTAATTCACTGCACACATATTTTGATATGTTATCTGACTTGACTCTTGGTTGCAGTTATTCTAGAATAGGTTCTAGATACTACTAGACTAGGATATTATTAGATTGGTCTAAACCATCGGGAACTATTGTTCCGATTTTCTTCAAAAATCAAGATGGTTAATGACTTAGTTTCTAAGTCATGATAGATAATCTAGATAGATATCCCTTTTAGGATATAATACTTTAGAGAGACTAGTTTCTTATACAGTAAGAATTGACATGAATTAGTTCATGTCTCGAGATTCTTGACTGGTATTAAGAAAGCCCCATTAGGTATTTGTTTATCTAGTAATGACGTTTCTTAGCTTTAATGACCTTTAGAGGCAATGTGTCTGACACAATTTACAAATCAGTTATTTGCAATTATTGTGAATAGTTGAATGCAAATAGTAAAGCTAAAGAAAAGAGATGCGTATAGTTGTGTATAGAAAATATCGATTTTCACAATACTACAACTATATGTATTGGATACCAGATCTCCCGTCTAGTTATTTAAAATATTAGTTAATGATTATTTTGATATTTGATATCAGAACTTGCAACTATTGGATAGTTACTTGTTCTTTATAAACAATTGTTATATATTTTAAATATAACTAGTAGTGTCATTGACGTAAAGATAAACATTAAGAAAAATTATTCGGTAAAGTAAATAATTTAGAACGGTGCTTTATGAGATTTTATCACTTAAGCATTGGATGCTTTTCCGTATGGTAAAGGATGGTTTGATACGAGATCACACCACATATCCTTATCCATTTAATGAATATTGTATTCAGGAAGGTGATTAAAATCTCGTTTAACCAATGATTTGTCATTGG
Organism: Zanthoxylum bungeanum; assembly: GCA_019454045.1. Taxonomy (NCBI): domain Eukaryota; kingdom Viridiplantae; phylum Streptophyta; class Magnoliopsida; order Sapindales; family Rutaceae; genus Zanthoxylum; species Zanthoxylum bungeanum. The sequence continues at coordinate 23,858 of SKCR01008565.1, forward strand.
ACCACCAGATTTATTAAACTGATACATTAGATGTATGTAGTTTAATGAATTGTAATTGCTTAAGGTAGTTTTCTTTACTTCGTAACTTAGTTTATGAATTGTCATAACTTAGTTACGTGTTTCTAAAAGAACATATTGAACGTCTTGAAATGATCAAGAACTTTCAATCTGTTATGATGAAACATAGATTGAACATTTTTGACTTGTTCAAATATATTCAATCTAAAGTTTTTTAGAGAACTCTATCCTCAAAATTCATTACATGTCTTTGAATTGTTCAAAGATTTTTGATACGATCAAACATATGAATTTAAAGCAATTAGTTCTAAGGTTATTCAGTGAATATGATTCTTATTCAATATTATTCTTCCACGATTCCATCTTGATGGAATTGAGTAGTGGGAGCAGTTGAATCTTATATGATTTGATTCGTTTGATATTGAATATTACCGAATTAGTTTCAATACTCTTGGGGTTATGCTCCATTAACACTAGTTCATCCTTTTAATTTAGGTTCCATTAATTTCCACAGTTACATATATGATATGTATAGGTAGAAAATCTGAATCTTGAAAAGTTTGAGATTTGAATCTTTCTTTTATATAATAATTATATAATGGAAATTACTTACACCTCGGAGGTATAAGTAAAAGTTTATCATTTATTCTATTTTATAGAATATTGTATTCTATTTAATAAAATATCTTTCCTACGATCCTAAGTAATAAAATCGTTTTATTACTTGGTGTGTAACATCATATGTAATTATTGTAGAAAAGACTTGACTTATTGAAGTCAAATGTGAGAATGATAAATTATTTGGAACTACATAATTAATAAGATGAAACAACCCTTATACATCTTCTATATAAGTCTAATAGGATATCGAATCATTTACGAGTATTTGATACTTAATGGTTCTGTTGTTTTCTTATTGAAGAAAATTATCCTATAATTTATAATGGAAGCGATATTTGATATCGATCTGGAAGTTCACCATTGAACCATAGATCTAAGATTATTCATAGCTTACTATGATCAAGTTTTGAACTTGATTAAGCTATCATTATGAATTAGTTCATAATATGTGCTAATTGTTTGCGCAACGAAAGTAATGTGAGCTTATTAACGGTTTGACCTTTACAGTATGACAGTGAGAAAAGTTATACTCAGCAATCTATTGTAGATCTGAGGAAACTTGTCTCTAGTCACACTAATTGAACAATTAAAGATATATTGGTTAATGTTGATATTAAACTGTACATTTTAGCTAAAAAATGCAAAGTGGCGTTTTTGAATGACTTATTCAGATAAGAGATCAGTTGTGATTTCTTTGTTTGAAGAGTTAATTCTGGAATGGCCCTAGAGTTTGTGTTCTGCTGAGATCGCAGTTTAGTGTGCTAGCTTATAAAGCCTATTGTTGGCTCGGATAAGTCTTCCGGAAATCCGTATTCTCTATTTTTGATATCAGTCAGATTGTCTGATCTTGTCAAAGTATAGAGAATATATATGTGCTTGAAGGGTTAGTGGGAGCATACAAATTACTTTCTAGTGTTATATATCCTAACACATTATTATTATTATAGTAATAATGAGATGTTTGTAAGGTAAAAGATTTACCTAAGTCTTCTTTACTCCGTGAAAGCAGTGAGAGTAGTCTCTGTTATATTTGATATAAAGTTTTATATAAGATATAAAACTAAGAGACTTGTGAGATACTCCTATTATTCGTGCATTAGATATGATCTAATAAAAGACACAACATGGCTATCTGCATGAAAGTTAGTATAACTGTTTGACAGTTAATGTGTGTCTTGTATATAGTATTCATCTTTCGTAATGGATGATTCCTTTTTCGAAAGAGATATTGATTAGAATGTCTAATCAATCTTATGTATCATTGATGATGACATAATGAATACTTGATTATGTGCGATTAAGATATCGATTTAATCGTAATTGTTACGAGTTATTTTAATATCCTATAGACCATATGATGGATCTTGAAACACGTTCTTTGTGATCTTTGAGATATTAAGAACAAGTTTATAATTCATGGAGAATATAGTCTGCAACCATTAGGGTCATATTAGTTTGAGACTAATTATGACGTTAGACAGTCTACGTCATAAAGAGTCACAAAAGATGCAGTGGGAGTGTCACGAAGGATTCTACTATTTAGTGGAATTAGATTCAACTTATGAAGTATTGACTTATGAAGTTGCATATTGACCTTATAAATTAGAAGTTTTATATTGGTTTTTGCTTGCGGTTATCCGCATAGTATTTTTGATTTGATCCCTGAATTCTTGGACAACTCAGTAGCCGTAGCACAATACTGATGTAGCATCAAGGTCATATTAATGTATAATTTAGATTCTAGAAAATATTAATGATGCTGACTATGGGAAACGATGAAGTTTGTTTGACAAACTCAATATGTAATAGCAGACCTAATTCTTGTTGCCTACCTCTTAAGTGGTAGGTGAGCTTTTGAGAGCTATGTGTATACGATACACATTGAGATGTATATATGATACCGTGGATTGGCACAAGAGCAATTGGGAGAAATTGTTGGGTTTGGTGCTCAGAGCGCCAATCTGGACGGTATTTATGTCCGATTCATGAATACGAACATCCCATTTTTCAATAATATTACTTATTTATGGTTGCACCTCTTTTTTTTATATACGTATTCGATCTGATTAGGATTAGATTGAAACTAAATGTTGTTTAGTGATATGTATATATTAGACAAAGGCCCGATAATATATAATGCAGTACACAGTTACAAAGCTAGTTTGTAATTGACATTGGGAAGTGTCACTGCTAAATATATATTATCAAATATAGTTCCTGGTCAAGATTCACTAACACGGGTCGGTTAGTCAAATCTGTTGAGACCTGTATATGTCGTATATCGAGACTTGGTCCGATGGTTTATCCCAATGAACCATGAGTCTAAGGAGACTCGTATAGACGTGTAGGTGTTTATAGTGGATAAACACTGAACGACTCACCGAAGATTCTTAATAGATGGTACACCAACGTCAATAAGAATCTTCTCAAGTTGAGAAGCATAATGGTCTTTCGACTTGAGATACCACTGTGGATGTATGAGACATCCTCCACACTTAGATGGCAGTCACGTCACCGATCTATTTAGATCACACCTCCGCCTGTTCGTTGGGTGTGGACCGATCCTCAGGATATCTTGTGTGTATCAAGATAGGATCTGTCAATTCTGTGTATAGAGCATAGGTAGTCCATATATGATTAGCAGTCTGTTAAATCTGTGGCCACAGTATACTTCGGAAGTAAGTTTCGAATGTTATTTAGAGATTGCTAATAGATACGTCGACATGATAATACCTATAGAGATTTGACGTTTACATCTATATCTCTGGTATTATCCGGATACCTGTTACGGAGAGATTATACGTATGCAATGACATCGACCTGTATGATTCAGCTAGTTTATCCGTGGTCGTCATAATTTCCGGGTGGGTAAATTATAGACACGAAATTGGATTTTGTGACGGATATACCTGAATATAAAAACTTGACCGGCGTAAACACACACGTATAACGCAAGCGCACGTATCGTTCAAGTAGTATAAAAATATCGATCCCACGGGGACTTAATATCTAATCTATTAATTTTATGAGGTCAAATGATTACTAGTATCTAACAGGTTGTTTGATTGATTTGAAATGGTGACGATTCTAAATTTAAAAACAAGTAAATAAAATTGTTCGAAGTAGGTTTTAAGAAAATTCAATATTAAAAACTATATAGGTTGTGATTTCGTCCAATATCATTTTAAAGATGAAGTGGTTATCTTAAAGTTGGGTAATATATTAATTTATTAACCTGGAACACTAAATTATGTGTAAGCCTCTATCGATGTCGACACAAATACCCAGTTTAACTCAATTGAACCATATGTCTATGTCAACCAAATTATCTGGATTCATTAAGTTTAAGTTCCAATTATGGCTACCCCCGCCCAACAGGTATATGTCTATCCTGTAAGGAAATCTATTAAAGGGTTATCTATCCTCAAGGAAGATCGTGGACTATTGAGTCTAAGGTCTTAAACTTAAAATCTCTATGTCTAGTTCATTTTAAGTTTCCCAGTTCAATTTTATTAATGGCCAGTTAATGAAAAAGCATTAAGATTAAGACTCAATAAATAAATCTTTATATTACCCAAGCTATAATCTAACCCATTATAAACCAGTGATATTGGATTTCATCACAACCCCAGATAATTGGCTTAGTTACGACACATATTTACGGGTGGTAAAAATTAAATAAAATAAAAGACATAAAGTAAAATACTGAAAATTAAATACTGAAAAGTAAATTGATGAAAAGTAAATTGCTGAAATTAAATACTGAAAATTAAATGCTGGAAAGTAAATGCTGAAAGTAAATTACTGAAAAGTAAATGCTGAAAGTAAATTGCTGAAATTAAATTGCTGAAAAGTAAATGCTGAAAGTAAATTGCTGAAAGTAAATTGCTGAAAAGTAAAAACTGAAAATTAAAGAAAGAAAAGTAACGTGCGTAAAAGTAAATTGCGGAAAGTAAAAACTGAAAAGTAAAGAAAAGAAAGTGCGAAAGCGAAATTAATTACTAAAAGCTATAAATAAACAAACAAGATACAATCTTCTTAGTATTCTTAAGGAATTCCTTAGAAGAAAGTATGAATTTTACAAATGAAATGGCTTGGTATTTATAGGCAAAATTTTGCCTCCATCAAATCATCCACCAAATCAATTATTAATTGCTCCACTAATTACTCCACTAATTGCTCCACCAATCCATTATTAATTGCTCCCATAATCTCTTATCATGTTTGGTGATGATTTGATAATTTTTATTATTTATTTATTAATTTATTTTTTTTCTTTGAAAATGATTGAAATTGACTTTAATAATTACACACAACACACTTCTGGATGGTTCATCAATTTCGGGCATGAAATCGTCAGAATTAGAAATTATTTTGTCTTTCAAAGCTATAGATCTTTGAGTCTTATTTAATCTGGAACTTAATCAGCTCAATTCAATATCGGACTAAAAAGTTATGCCCAAAATAAGACAGATGCACAAAACTAAAATTTCCAAAACTGCACTTCGTTAAAACGCCCTTTCAAGTTTCCAATCTCCAAAATTAAACTATCAAGTCCAATAATTGCCCTTATTTGACCCATATTTCGTCCTAAATGATTTCATTAAGTCCTAATATTATTTTATCTGCAAAATAAACTAAAACATATCAAAACGTTCATCAAACCGGAGAAACTAAATAAAATATTAAGTAAAAGGGGCGGTAAATATTGATATATTTTTCGCTCATCACTAGAGAGTCTCACTAATGAAATATACTCGTAGAGCACTAGGGCAACTTTTATGAATAATGTTGATTATTTATAAATCGTTTAAACGTTAAACGAAAAATACATGCGAACGGGCCGAACCGTCATTTCCTAATTAATTTGTATTTGTATTTAATATATATGATATTATTAAATACACATTAATAAATTTTCAAATAAAGGTATTTGACATATATCATTAATATATGTATTTGAGATATTTGTATTTAATTATTTAATTGTTAAATGATTAATATAATTAAAATATAAATATCTCACCAAATGATAAAGTTAGGAAATGATTATAAGTGTAAATGTTTCACTTTACATTAAAGGAAAAAGGTTGTCAAATTGAATTTGACTTCCTTGGATATTTGCTTTAATTGTTAAAATTGAAAATATCTATTTCCTTTTTATTTTTGTAATTTTCGGCCATGACTTATTAAATATAAGTGTTATATTTTTTAACTTGCCATTGTTGACTTGTTTGGAATCATTAAAGTGTAATGATAAAAGTAAAACAAGTTGATAAACCTTTAAATGAAACAAAGTAAAAATATCTAGATATTTTTATTTTTTCTCTTCACAATTTCGGCCAAGGGCTTATTTTGGTGAAGTATATATTGTTTCATTTCATTTTAGAGTTTAACAAGTTCATTTGATACAAATATACATAAAAGAAGTTGAGATAAAGGCTTGGAGGCTAAAGAAGAAAGCTTGGAAAATCTTATTTTTGTAAGTTTTTCTTTAAAGTCTTCAACATAGAAAATATTTCTAATATGCTTAGCTTCATTTTGTGATGCTTTGATGTTATCTCTACTCTTATAGTTTGTGTTTATATGGTTGTGAACTTTGATGAAAGATTGAAGCATGTAAGTAAGCTTGAAATTGTTTCAAAGCTTTACTTTTGATTTTTAGAAAATCAAGTTGCCATTCTAGAGTTGGTAAGCCACTCCTTGGTGACCTAGAATTGTTCTAGAGTTGTTTCAAAGTGGTGAGGCTAGATTGGTGAAGTATTGAATGGATTAAAGTGTTGGATTTTAAAGATTTGGTAAAATTAGACAATTTGATGAAATTGAAAAATTAGGGTTCATAACCTTCTCCAAATTTGGGGCTTTTCATATATGTGATGTATTATGGTATGAATATGATGCATGTAAAATTTTGGGTTAATTGGATTTGATCTTGGCTTGTTTTTGAACAAAATGACCAAATTACAAAAAACTGAAAATTGGGGGTGCTCTCGGCAATTTCAGAAAAATTAGGGATTTGTGTGAAATCTGATTGTGATTCATTAGATGTGTTGAAAAAAATTTTTATAATGATTTAGAATCATCCAAAATTATATTTGACAACTTTTGGACTAAAATGATAAACTTACAAAGTTTTGGGGCAATTCAGTAATTACCAAGAAATTTGATCTCTTGTGTAATTTTTCAGAATTTTATAATTGGATAATTAAATAAATAATTTTATTTGATTCATCCGAGAAAAAGTTTTGAAATCGGAAAATTTTGATTTTCCGCGATTCCGCTGCATTACCGATATTCCGCCTTAAAACCCCAACACAGTCTACGTCATATAAAGTCAAAAAAGATGCAGTGGGAGTGTCACTTTTAATTCTACTGAATCAGTAAAATTAGTTGTAACTTATGAAGTATTGACTTATGAAGTTGCATAATGACCTTATAGATTAGAAGTTTTGATATTAGTATTGTGTTTGCGGTTGTCTGCAAAGTATTTTGGATTTGATCCCTAAATACATAGACAACGTAATAGCTATAACACAATATTGATGTACCATCTGAGTGATATTGATGTAGAACTTGGGTTCTACAAAATATGAATGATGATGGTTAAGGGAAACAATTGGGTTTGTTAGACAGACCCAATATGTTATAGCGGGCTTACTTGTTGTTGCCTACCTCTTGAGTGCTAGGTGAGCTCTTGAGAGCCATTAGTATGTGATACACATTGATATGTGTATATGATACCGTGGATTGGCACTAGAGCAAGTGGGAGAAATTGTTAGGGTTGGTGCTCGGAGTGTCACTCTGGATTGTATTTATGTCCGATTCATGAATACGGACATTTCATTTTTCCATAATATTACTTATTTAATGGTAGAACCTCTTGTTTTATATATATATATATATATATATATATATATATATATATGATTAGATTGAAACTAAATATGATTTAGTGATATGTATATATTAGACAAAGACCCGATAATATATAATGTAGTGCACGGTTACAAAGTAATTTATAATTGACATTGGGAAGTGACACTACTAGAAATATATTATCAAATAAAATTCCTGGTCAAGATTTACTAACACGGGTCGGTTAGTAAAATCTGCTGAGACCAGTACACGTCGTATATCGAGACTTGGTCCGATGGTTTATCCCAATGAACCATGAGTCTGGGGAGACTCGTATAGACATGTAGGTATTTATATGGGATAAACACTGAACGACTCACCAAAGATTTCCTAATAGATGGTACACCAACGTCAATAAGAATCTTCTCGGGTCAAGTGAGCATAATGGTCATTCGACTTGAGATACCACTGTGGATGTATGAGGTATCCTCCACACTTTGATGGCAGTCACGTCACCGATCTATTTAGATCAGACCTCCGCCTGTTCGTTGGGGTGGACTAATCCTCATGATATCATGTGCATATCAAGATATGATCCGTCAGTTATGTGTACAGAGCATAGGTATTCAATGTGCAATTAGCAATATGTTAAATCCATGGGCCCGTGGTACACTGTAGAAGTTAATTCTGAGTGTTATTAAGAGATTGCTAATAGAATCGTCGATAGAATTATACCTATAGAGATTTGACGTTTTTATCTATATCTATGGGATAATCCGAATACCTGTGACGGAGGAATTATACGTATGCGATGACCTCGACATGTATGATTCAACGAGTTTACCTATGGTCGTCATAATTTACAGATGGGTAGATTATGGACACGAAATTGGATTTCGTGACGGATATGCCTGAAACTCTTTAGAAAAGAGTTTCACTAATGAAACATACTCGTAGAGCACTAGGGCTACTTTTATAAATAATATGATTATTTACAGATCGTTTAACGGTTAAACGATAAATACACGCTTTAAGGATTTTTTCCGGCTTTTTCCTAATTAATGTGTATTTGATTTAATACTTGATTTTATTAAATCCACATTAATTAATTGTCAAATAAAGTATTTGACACTTGTCTCAATATATGTATTATGGAATATTTAATGTAAATATTATACATATATTTGGATATTTATATTTGTAATTATCTAATTATTTAATTGTTAAACAATTAGGTTAATTAATTATAAATATCTTTTTACTTTAATATGGAAAAATGTAATTGGTACATTTGTGCATATATTAATTAAAATGGTTGACAACTTGATTTTGGCATTAATTTAATATTGATTAAATTTGTAAAAATCAAATTACCATTTTACCCTACTAAAGTCGGGCATCCATTGTCTTTTTTTAAGCTTGGATTTTTCATTTGCTTCATGTGGATGTTAGATTTCGACCGAGGTCCACAATCAGAATTTGTAGGTTGGGGGCACTAGCGATCCTGCAAGACAAAGGTAGAGTGAGCGGGAGTAGACTGCCCACCGGTGTGGTGGGTGCCGGGGGCACTCCGACGCTCAACTCAGTAGTATGAAATGAGCAGTAAATATGTAAATATGAAAGCAAGGTTTGATGTTACCTTGAACTCTTTGGGTGGCCGTGAGGGCGGTGGTAAGTGTATAAGGAGGATGGAGAGCTCTGAGAGAGCTAGTGTCAGAGAGCATAGGCTTGTAAGAAATAAGTGAAGCCTGCCCCTTATGCTGAGTTGCGTATCCTTTTATAGATTTGAATGAATCATTCTTCTAATTGCCAGATGAATTGTACATATGAATATTGGGATCTACAAGGTGCTAACACCTCTGGCAATTGGGGCCTTTCACATGTTTAAGTTGTCATTTTACAATTGGACAAGAATTGAAGTTATGGGGAGGCCCCTACAACATGCTAAAATGGTTAAAACTTTCGGTGGCATGTGGATGATATATCATGTTGAGGAAAAGAGGAAATAGTTGGTGATGTGTTTTATACTGTCTCTTGATTTGGCTTTGTGGTGTAGCCTATTTGCAAATAGTAAAGGTTTTGGGTTCTACTTGGGCTTTCCAGAATAGTGTTAAACTCTCTAAGCTGGGCTTCAGTCTATGGGTTTCATTGGTACTTGGGTTGGAAAGAAAAGACAGATCTGCCTCTGGCCCAATTTTGGCCCGTACAGTTTGTCTCATACTCTCTAAGTCAAATTTTTTTTTTTTTGATTTAGAGAGTATTTCTATATGTCTGTCGTATAAAACAAAATGTAAGAGTACCTGTCAGAATTGTAGGTACTTTTCTTTTTATCTTCTGGGTTTAATGTCTTCTATTCGCGAGGACAGAAGAGTTGCAAAATCTTTTCAAGTTGTCTCGTCAAAATGTAGTCCATGTCATTAACTCGACTCGACATGAGTCTATGGGGGATGTCCCCAGTCGACTGAACCAGATGAATGTCGGGATAATCTCCATACTACTAGTCAAGGACAAATGAAGTCTTTAAATTTTTCTAAATATGAAGGTCATGTGTTTAACTCGACTCTACATGAGACATAGGGAATGTTCCCAGTCGACTGAACCAGATGAAGGTTCAAGAGTTATTTCACACGACATGTGTCATATGGACTGTAGGAAGTCCATGTCTTCATTTGACTCGACATGAGTCTATGGGGGATGTCCCCGGTCGACTAAACCAGATGAAGGTCAGGACAATCTCCATACTACTGGTTAAGGACCAGGAGAGTCTTCAAATTTTTCTAGACCAGATGAAGGTTATGTGTTAAACTCGACTCTACAAAAGCCATGGGGAATGTTCCCAGTCGACTGAACAAGATGAAGGTTCAGGAGTTATTTCACACGACATGTGTCATCTGGACTGTAGGAAGTCCATGTCTTCATTTGACTCGACATTAGTCTATGGTGGATATCCCCGGTCGACTGAACCAGATGAATGTCGGGATAATCTCCATACTACTAGTCAAGGACCAGTAGAGTCTTCAAATTTTTCTAAACCATATGAGGGTCATGTGTTTAACTCGACTCTACATGAGCCATGTGGAATGTTCCCAGTCGACTGAACCATATGAAGGTTCAGGAGTTATTACACACGGCATGCGTCATCTGGACTGTAGGAAGTCTATGTCTTCATTTGACTCGACATGAGTCTATGGGGGATGTCCCCGATCGACTAAACCAGATGAAGGTCAGGACAATCTCCATACTTATGGTCAATGACCATGGGAGTCTTCAAATTTTTCTAGACCGGATGAAGGTCATGTGTTGAACTCGACTCTACATGAGCCATGGGGAACGTTCCCAGTCGACTGAACCAGATGAAGGTTCAGGAGTTATTTCACACGACATACGTCATCTGGACTGTAGGAAGTCCATGTCTTCATTTGACTCAACATGAGTCTATGGGGGATGTCCCCGGTCGACTAAACCAGATGAAGGTCAGGACAATCTCCATACTTCTGGTCAATGACCATGGGAGTCTTCAAATTTTTCTAGACCGGATGAAGGTCATGTGTTGAACTCGACTCTACATGAGCCATGGGGAACGTTCCCAGTCGACTGAACCAGATGAAGGTTTAGGGTACACTCCATACGACGGGGAGTCTTCAATGTCGTCTAGACTAGGAGTAGTCCAGGTCTTCAACTATGTCATATGGCATTGCTTGCAAATTTCAAAACACACATCATGGTAAGTAATAAAGGAGAACATTGATACCTGTCGTCTGGAGGATTTGTCGAATGCTGTGGAATAGTATCTCTCTTAATGTAAGAAGCATACTCTGTTTGATTGAAACAATGAGATCTTCTACTTGCTTGTTGTGTCGACTGGGCTGAAGGTTGATAATGACGTCTCATACGGAGGACGTTTCATTGTCTTATGTTTCAAGTCGACCATACATGTTGATGAAGTAAAATAGAGTCTACAGATAAGAAAGTTTTCATTCTACTGTACTTGAAGAAGGTATATCAGAGTCTACACTCCACATGACCAGATGAAGGTCCAAGAAAGTCTACACACTTTATTATTCCTGATGAAGGTACATGTGAGTCTACACTCCAGAATAATGAAGATCCACGAGGGTCTTCATTCCTCATTCTACAATATCTAACATGGGTCAATGAGGGTCTTTACTCTACTAGACCTGATGAAGGTCTATGGGGGTCTTTCCTTCTAATACTACTAGACTTGATGAAGGTCCATGAGACTACTGTCGAATGGGCTATCAAATGGACCTGATGAAGGTCCATGAAGGTCATTGCTCATTCTCCTGATAAGGATTTATGAGACTACCGTCGAATGGACTTGTCTAATGGACTTGATGAAAGTCCAAAGAAATCATCACTTACTCTTCTAGGCCTGATGAAGGCCCATGAGACTACGGTTGAATGGAGTTGTCGAATGGAACTGACGAAGGTCCATGAAGCTATGGTCGAATGAACCTGATGAAGGTCGATGTGAATCTTCATTCTACCTAACCTGAGGAAGGTCAGGAGACTACGGTCGAATGAACCTGATGAAGGTTCATGAAGCTATGGTCGAATGAACCTGATGAAGGTCCAAATGAATCTTCATTCTACCTGACATGATGAAGGTCAGAAGACTACGGTCGAATGAACCTGATGAAGTTTCATTAGGCTATGGTCGAATGAACTTTGATGAAAGACATTACTCCTCACTCTTCTATGAGACTATTATCGAATGGATTAAACTAATGGACTTGATGAAAGTCCAAGGTCATCATTCCTGATTCTACTAGACCTAAGAAAGGTCAAAGAGGATTTCACTCATCATACTACAATCCTCACTCTACAGGACCTAACAAAGATCAGTGAGGGTCCATGGTTAAATGGACCTTGTGGAAGTCTAAGAATAATTTTCACTCTACCTAACTATAAGACAATTCTCGAATGGACCTAACAAAGGTCTGGAGACTACGTTCGAATGAACCTGATGAATTTTCATGGGGCTTTTCCAATGCTTTCTATAGTTTATGGAAATCCATCCATATAGTCTAGAGTGGATGATAATCTCCATACGTAGTGTGGAGATGATTATCTTCATATGTAGTATGGAAGAGATGGATGCCTATCAAGGTCATTACTAATTATACAAGACCTGAATAAGGTCAATGAAGGCTATGGTGGAATGGAATTTAATGAGGTCTAATGGAATCTTCACTCTACTGGACTTAATGAAAGTCTATGGGAGACTACTCTTAATTAGACCTGATGAAGGTCCAAGATAATCTTTACTTCATTATACCAAATGAAGGTATATGAGACTATGGTCGACTAGAGCTGATGAATGTTAAAGAAGGTACGGTCCACTGGACCTAATGAAGGTTCATAAAGATCCATGATAACCTTCACCCTTCACTCTATAAGACATGATAAAGTTCCATGAGACAACAGTTGCTGGACCTGATGAAGGTCCAATGGAGTCTACGGTCGACTAGACCTGATGAAGGTCCAGGAGAATGTCCACTCAACAAGACTTTATGAAGGCCTGGGAAATTATGGTTGACTGAACCTGATGAAGATCCAAGAGAGTCTCCAAGAAAGCTTTCACCATTTCACTAGTGATTTTATTGTCCCCTCTATTAGCTTGGGCAATAATGACACGCCAATTTCCAAGACCCAAAAGGATATTTCCCAACCCAAAACCTATTATTTACCTCTCGACACCCAAACATTAGCCATCCATCCTCTTGTATAATAATTTGATAAAAAAATTTTGTGTAGCATGTGCGACGACAAACAACGTTCACGTGGAGCAGTTAGACTTGCCTTAATCCACGGATGAGAGCCCGACCAAGCAGTTCACCACTCCATGCTACACCCGAGAAGAATCTGTCCATGCACTAAGCGACAACCCACTCGGCCTGTTGCATAATTTGTGAGGACCTTCTAGTCGAGCAGATGAAAGGTAATAAAGCATTCTACTAGGCCTAACAATTATCTCTCTCCGGACCACGTGGATTTCATTTCTGCATGCGACCACACTCTATGCAATATGGAGTGTAACACTATTCCAGCCTCCAATACCGAGGACCCCATGGAGCAGGAGCATACCGAGCATGAACGTAGACCATTCAGCCTCAACCTTTACATATATCATACCTTAGCAAGCGACAAGAACAAGGATAGTGATATCGAAGAAAATAGTCCTCAGACACGTGAATGTAGCATGTGCGAGAAAGATTTCAACGTGAACGAAACCATAAAGTGTTGTCGAGTAAAGAAAAAGACCACTAGGGCTCGCCTTTCTCGCAATATTAACATATGGAAGACTCTCTTTGGCAGCATGAACACTGGCTTCAATCATGTTGTCGCATATCTCTAAGGGCATAGTCTCATTCAATTTGGATGCAGTGTGTTTGTCGTTATTCATTGAATATTTGTTTGAAGCTTGTGGATAGTCTTGTTTGGATGTGTTAGTAGGAGCATGTATGTTGGCTGTGGCAGGCGCAATCTGACTGAATGTTCATCGAACTCATCCTTGGTGGTTTATTTCGTAATAGGTGTATGTCGTTTATCTTTTTCTGCATGAAGGGGTGTAGCGTCATTTCTTAAGTGATATCTAGGTTGTTATTCACGCATGTATAGGTCATGTATGGACCATGTTACGTGTCATAAGGGCTCGTCATAGAGGCAGTCTGTCCATGTTGGTGGTTTGTGGTTGGCATCGCCTGGGTGGGAGTGTAAGAATTTTCATAGTTTTTATTTGAGGGTCGGCTGGAACCATGGCTTTAGAGATAGGAGTTGGATCTGATGAATCACTCTCTCCCATGCAAGAAATAAATAAATTTTATGATTTGGACATCAATACTCAACCTCCGACCTCCAATACCAAAACCTGATTCCAGGATATCCCAATATGCCAACCAGCAGTATTATCACCCCTTCTACTAAATGCGCTCTCATGTCTCCAATACCAAATCGCTCGGCTCCTTCATTCTTTCATGTAGTGTGCAAAAGATGACATGTCCTCTGGAGGAGATGATAATCTTTTTAACATCATCTGAAAAATATGACACTTTTTTTATGTGGCATGAAAGGGATTGAGTTTCACCTGTGTCGTCTGGAGTAGATGAAATTCCATCAGTGTGGAATGGAGAAAATGATAATGTTATCCAGAAGTGGTGATAAACCATCTATGCCGTTTGGATTTGATAGTCATCAATCTTGTCGTATGGACAATATGACAATCTTCACATATAGTGAGAGGTTGATGATGATCCTTATACAAAGTCTGGAGGAGGTAATCATTTTCCACGTCTTATGGAGAAGATGACATTCTTTATATGTACTCTAGAGTTAATAGAAATTCATTCATGTCGTATGAAGAATATGGTTATCCTTCCGCTTTATTGGGAGCTGATGATCTGTAAGGAATGAGTGTCAGATGTTATCTCGGTTCAGCTTTTCTTTATTGGTAGTCCTACTTCAGGTAGACTGGACAGAATTGCTCTTTTGAACCCCCTGCATTTACTTTTGCATGGAAGATGCAACTTGTTATGATCGGTCGGCTGCGGGAATATTTTTTTTTATATGGATGGTCGTCTGATAGCGGGTTTTCACTTGCCATATCGTTGAATGCTTCTAAGAGATTGATTTGATAAGATAGTTGGGATGAGTTGTAGCCTCGCGCCTTTGTGTGGCTGAAGAAATAATTATGCTTCAGGTACTATATGGCTCAATTTTTAATTTTTCATTGATCGTAACTGTTTTGTATAGTGGCTAATTGTGCCACTATACGGTCTGATGTCTATTTGTTGCACGAAGCCATGGATAGTAATGTTTGTAAGGATTGTAGACTGATGGGTCTTTACTTGCTATGAATCGCTAAGGCCCCACGGTGGGCGCCAAATTATGGATGCTGGATTTCAGCCGATGTCCACAATAAGAATTTGTAGGTTGGGGGCACTAGCGATCCTGCAAGACAAAGGTAGAGTGAGCGGGAGTAGACTGCCCACCGGTGTGGTGGGTGCCGAAGGCACTCCGACGCTCAAGTCAGTAGTATGAAATGAGCAGTAAACATGTAAATATGAAAGCAAGGTTTGATGTTACCTTGAACTCTTTGGGTGGCTGTGAGGGCGGTGGTAAGTGCATTAGGAGGATGGAGAGCTCTGAGAGAGCTAGCGTCAGAGAGCAGAGGCTTGTAAGAAAGAAGTGAAGCATGCCCCTTATGCTGAGTTGCGTATCCTTTTATAGATTTGAAGGAATCATTCTTCTAATTGCCAGATAAATTGTACATATGATTATTTGGATCTACAAGGTGCTAACACCTCTGGCAATTGGGGCCTTTCACATGTTTAAGTTGTCATTTTACAATTGGAACAAGAATTGAAGTTATGGGGGAGGCCCCTACAACGTGCTAAAATGGTTAAAACTTTCGGTGGCATGTGGATGATATATATCATGTTGAGGAAAAGAGGAAATAGTTGTTGATGTATTTTATACTGTCTCTTGATTTGGCTTTGTGTGTGTAGCCTTATGTGCAAATAGTATAAGGTTTTGGGTTCTGCTTTGGGCTTTCCAGAATAGTGTTAAACTCTCTAAGCTGGGCTTCAGTCTATGGGTTTCATTGGTACTTGGGTTCGAAAGAAAAGACGGATCTGCCCCTGGCCCAATTTTGGCCCGTACACTTCAACTTTTGGCTTCAAAAATAGATTATAAAATTAGGGATTTAAGAGAAAAACATAAGAGCTAAAGGGGATTTGTGAAGAAAACCATGGAAATTAAGGTAATTTCTTACTTTTCTTTACTTGAAAATTGTTTCCATGCCTTTAGACTTCAACATATGATGTTGTTATGTTTTCTCTATTCTCTTGGGTTTGTAATAAGTTTGTTTGAAGCATGAATGAAAGATGTTAGCATGTGTATTTATTAAAGAAAGCTTATTAAGTGTTATTAACCTTACTTTTGGTTATTTGATAACTTGGTAGTCATTCTAGAGTTGCTTAGCCACTCATAAATGACTTAGAATTGTTCTTGAGTTGTTTCATGGTAATGAGACTTGTTTGGTGTGGAAGGAATTGAATTAAAGTGTTGAATTATATTAATTTAGTGTTAATTTTCCAATTTTTGGAATTTGTAAAATTAGGGTTCATGACCCACTCCAAATTTGGTGCTTTTCATATATGTGTTAATTAATGATTTTTATATGATGCATATAAATTTTGGTGTTGATTGGACTTGATCTTGAATGGTTTTGAACCAATTTGGACTAAAGTGCAATTCTTGGAAAGTTGAGGGACCTATTCGGTAATTTTGAAAAATTATTTTTCTTGAATTACAATTTGTATTTTGACATGTATGAATCATTTTGGTAGTGATCGGGAATCACCTAATTATGTATTTGACAAATTATGACTAAAATGATCAAAATGTAAAGTTGTAGGGGCATTTCCGTAAATACTGAAAATTCTGGAAATTTTTCAGATTTTCAGTTTTCATGTATTTTTGATGTACAAATCATTTTGGTTATGATTGGAAATCATATAAGCTTGTTTTGAACAAGTTAGGACTAAAATAATTGAAATGGAAAGCTTTGAGGCTTTATGGTAATTTACTGAAATTATGATTTCTGAGTTAAAGATTTCTGTTTTTGAGTATTGAGTGATTAAAATAAATATGTTTTTTTTAATTACCCAAAAAAAATTAAAGAAATCGGAAAATTTTATTTTTCCGCGTTCCGCTAAGTAACCTGGGTATTTTACCCAAAAACCCAACAAAAATACCCATCAAATTGTGTTACTTTATTTAGTTCGTTATAATTTATGACCATTCGGGCTTTTCCTCTTTTCATTTCAGCATGGTTTCTAACCATATAGGCTGGGCTGGTGTGTGGGCTTTTACTTGGCTTTATTAATTTTAGGTCCAAAAGTTCTTTTATCTTTTTACTAAATTCATCTTTATCTTCTTTATTGTAAATCATAGGTTTTACCCTGATTATTGTGGTTGGGTCAATTAGTTTAATCTCGACATATTCCTTTTGAATATCTCATTTTTCTATTGGATTTTCTCCATAGTTTTCAGCAATTGCCTTTTTTACTTCATCTATTGTTAAATGAGATTATTTTAAACAATTTACTTGTTTACACTTATAGCTTAGAGTTTTAATTTCTAGTTTTATCCATTTCAATTCATCACCATGCTGAGCTGGCTGAACTCTAAATGGTTTAAACTCTCTAGAAAGTTTTAGTAAATGGCCACATGGTGTTTTTAAAGTAATCATATATAAAGTTTGTCCATATTGAGCAAACTGTTGTATAAAATCATTTCCAAGAAGTACATAAACTTCTAATTATCATAAGCATATGCACGCTTAATTCTTATGATTTTACTTTCTAAGAGAATAGGTAAATTTTGACTGTATTTTTCTATACTGGAATTTCCAGTAATTCCTTGTATCGTCATGGATTTTTCCATTTTATTCCATCATTTCCAAAGAAATGATTTGATTAACGTGATCTCAGATCCAATATCTAAGAGAGCACAAGTTGTTACATTATTGTCTATAAATCCAATTTAGATATACACAGATAGTGAGAATTTTATTTCATTTGGCATTCATTCCCTAATTTTAGGGCAGAATATAATTTCTCCATCATTTGTAAATTCGAAACCTTCTTTGGTTATTTTATAATCCTATATGGATTCTAAAAATGAATTTCCTAGAAGTACATGATATGTTCCTCCTTACATTTCACTATCTATATAGTAGGGTACTGCAAATTCATGACCTTGTAAAATTATAGGCACAATTACAAGCTGATTACATCTAAAGATAGTTCCATCAAAATTTTTATATTTGTATGGTTCGACAGATTCACATTTTAAATTAAAATTTTATCTTTGGCTATATGACAATTACTTGCCCTATTGTCAATTAATATATATGGTCATTTGATTCCGTCTATTCCATTAAAGTATTCTCCATCTATATGGATTGTTGGTGCAAGTCTTTTGACTTCTATATAACTTGAACTTCTTCTTAAACTGTGGAAGTTTGAAGTTATAGTTTTACCTTTTCTTATTGTATCAAAACTATTTCTTCCTCTTGATACAACAAGTTCATTATTTTTATATTTGACCGGTATGAAATCACACGTGTATAACGCAAACGCACGTATCGTTCAAGTAGTATAAAAAGTATCGATCCCACGAGGACTTAATACCTAGGCTATTAATTTGTATGAGGCCAAATGATTACAAGTATCTAACAGGTTGATTGTTTGATTGGGTGGTGACTTTAAACTTAAAAACAAGTAAATAAAATGGTGCGAAAGTTGGTTGAGGAAAATTCAATATTAAGAAACTATCCAGGGTTGTGATTTCTTCCATTATCTTTTTAAGAGATGAAGTGGTTATTTCATGTTTATGTAATATATTGGTTTACTAACCTGGAACACAAAATTCTACAAAAACCTCTGTCGATGGTCAGATGCAAATACCCAGTGTAATCCGATTAAATCATATGTCTATATCAACCAAATTACCAGAATTCATTAAGATTAAGTTCCAATTGTGGTTACCCCCGCCCGACAGGTATATGTCTATCCTGTAAGGAATGTTGGTTTCTATAATATGTCCCAAA
This sequence comes from Zanthoxylum bungeanum, assembly GCA_019454045.1. Classification (NCBI taxonomy): domain Eukaryota; kingdom Viridiplantae; phylum Streptophyta; class Magnoliopsida; order Sapindales; family Rutaceae; genus Zanthoxylum; species Zanthoxylum bungeanum. Next base: position 42,990 of record SKCR01008565.1, read on the forward strand.
CAAAGATTAAGCATGTGAAATACTATAAAGAATATATATAAACATGAAGTATGGCGGAATCATACTTACAATACCTTGTGATGAAGAAGATGATCAAATGGTAGAAGCTCCAAGTTGTGGAAGATTCGGCCAAGAGGAGGAAGAAGACTTGAAGCTCCAAGCTTTTGTATTCCAAGCTCTTTGATGGTTTCCCTATCACCTCTTTTGATCCCTTGCTTGTGCTAGCAAAAATGGAGAAATAGAAGATCAAATCTTCCTTGCCCTTGTCAATGGAGTTCTCGGCAATTTGAGAGAGAAGAGAGATTTTGTGTAAAGTCTTAATTGATATTTGTTTTACCAAAAATCAATTTATATTTATGTTATAATTTATTAAATTAATAATAAATCTATGACATAAACCATGCAATGGCTTAGAGTGTCAAACACTCAAACTCCATGCAAAGCCTTTGAGTGTAATGCACACTATCACCATGCAATGCCTTAGAGTGTTTTGTACACTATTAACATGCAATGCCTTATCATTAAAATAATGCATATAATGACAAGTGTCATGTGGGCCCCACACGTTCCCAAATGAAAGTGGGCCCACGTCCACTCACGCGTTCGGGTTCGATATTTCCGAAATACCGAACTTGCGTCGCGACGTTAATTAAATCGAATTTAAATAAACAATCGCGCCTAGCGAAATTATTATTTACGTCGCTAACGAATCATTTCTAAATTAACTCATATGCCCGAATTAAAATCTAATTTTAATTTCGCGTCGAAATCGAATTTCAATTATTATATCGAATATAATAATCTTACTGATTAATTCCAAATTAATCGTTCTCTCTCTCTAAATAAGGCACTTTATCCAAGATAAAGTTTCTCCGTAATTAATCCAAGATTAATTAAATTCGAATCAAATATCATAGGTGAATCTTCGGGAAGCGACCCAAGAGACCTCCGGATATTTTGGCAGTAAATACGGTCGTCGGATAATCCGAACACGTACGTACCTCGTACTACGTCTTTACCGATTCACAAGACAAGGTTGGCTTCTAGCAAAGCGCCATGCCTACCCAATTCTCCAGAAATATTCTTATAGGAATATAAGATCTATATCAAGCGTAGTATACCGTAGTATTGCGTACATCGATCCAGTATCGGATGATCACATGCTAGGCCTAGGGCTGGAGATGTGTCTGCCCCGTACGAAACATATATCGGACATCAAGCAACTAGTCTCTTTAAATCGGACAATCCTAACCTGGTCATATTGTCCCGACGGTTGCAACCTTTTATAGAGTACTAGTTCTGTGCCCTGCATGATCATCACCTCCATATGTCTGAAGCGATACTTCCATCTTGACATCACATCCAGTACACTACGCTTCTCGATAAACCCAGAAGAGGTGTACACAGAACCGGTTAAGGTCCCCAACCACCAAAACCAAAGTTTACCGATTGTCGCAAGTACTAGCGATGTAAGTCTCAGGTTAAGACCATATACACCTACCCTGATGCGGCCTCCCATAGACACATAGACATACTACCAATGGGATTCCGCGGGGTCTATCCAGAGCGAAGCTGTTTTCCGTACCATCGGTAAAACACAACCTCCTATCGCACTTGCATAAGTATCCAATACTTAAATATATGAGAACTATGCCGTTGTGCCCTCACAACGTGCACAAGCGCAATACTAGCCTATTCCGCATTATCGATGTCCAGTCTCGATAATACTACGGCTAGGGATATTTAATGATTAAACCTTTATGGATTGATATTGTCTCATATCATCTCAATCCAGTACTAATCATATGGACTTTTGCCATTTATATATCAAAGTAAATAAAATTACAAAACGGCAAAAGGCAATTTCATTATCACATAGTTAATTTTGTACAATAATACAATATCATTTACAAACAGTGACGCTATGGGACATAATGTCTAACAAGGAAATCTATTAAAGGGTTATCTATCCTCAAGGAAGATCGTGGACTATTAAGTTTAGGGTCTTAATATTGGACAATTATGACCCATAACATCACTATTTTGTAAAGGACATGGTGTTCTTGTACAAAATTAACTATGTGACAAAGGAAATTGCTCATTTATCATTTTGTAATTGGATTACTTAGATATATAAATGATAACAGTCCATATGATTAGTAACAGATTAATAAGATATGAGACAATATTAATCCACGAAAAGTTTAATCATTAAATATCCCTAGTCATAGTATTATCGAGACTGGACATCGATAATACAGAATAGGCTAGTATCGCACTTGTGCGCGTTATGTAAGCTTAACGACATAGTTCTCATATATTTAAGTATTGGATACTTAAGCAAGTGTGATAGGAGGTTCTGTTTACTGATGGTACGGGAACAACTTCGCTCTGGATAGACCCCTCGGAATCCCATTGGTAGTGTGACTATGTGTCTATGGGAATCTGAATCAGGGTAGGTGTATTTGGTCTTAACCTGAGACTTGCATTGCTAATACTTGCGACAATCGGTATACTTTGGTATTGGTTGTCCGGGGCTTTAACATGTTCTCTGTACGCCTCTTCTGGGTACACTGAGAATCGTAGTGTATTGGGTGTGATATCAAGATGGAAGTATCATTTCAGTCATATGGAGATGATGATCACGCAGAAATACAGAACTGGTACTATTAAGTACTGCAGTCATCGGGATAATATGACTAGGTCATGATTATCCGATTATAGAGACTAGTTGCCAGTGATCCGATATGTGCTTCGTACGGGGCAAACACAATTCCAGCCCCAGGCTAGCATGTGACATCTGATACTGGATCGTAATACGCAATACACTGTAAACTATGCCTGATAAAGATGATATATTCATTTAAAGAATATTTCTGGAGAATTGGGTAGACACGGTGCTTTGCTAGAAGCCAACCATGTCTTGTAAATCGGTAAAACTGTGGTACCGGGTACGCACGTATTCGGATAGTTCGATGACCGTATTTACTGTCAACATATCCAGGGATCTCTTGGGTTGTTTCCCAAAGATTCACCGATGACATTTGACTCGAACAAAATTAATTTGGGATTAATTATGAGAGAGAAAATTAATGTGGGATTAATTACGGTAATAATTAATCTGGGATTAATTAACAGAGAGAGAATTAATTTGGGATTAATTGCGTCGAGAATTTACCTGGGATTAAATTTGTCGAGAAGAGAGAACGCTATTAATTTGGAATTAATCGGCAAAATGAATTTAATAGTGAAATTAGATTTTACTATTTAATTATTTGGACTAAAATAATATATTAGATATATTAATTGAAATTGGATTTCAATGCGGAATTAAATTGGATTTTAATTCTTGCAAACGAATTAATTTAGAATTAATTCGTAAGCGACTTTCATTTAATTCGGAAATAAACGAACCCGGGCGCGAGCGAAGTCGCGTTTTGAGTTGTTCGACTTAAATTTGGAATTTAAAAGTGGGGGGACCCACTTGACTTACATCAACATGTTTGACATGTGATGGAATTTGTTAAAGGTTGTGTAAGAATATGATTGCTTATTCAACACACAAACAAAAACCAACACACTTTGTTTTAATTTTGGAAAGACATATACCAACTTTGGAAGTCAAAATTTTGTATTAGATTTTGGAAATCAAAATACACTATTCATCTTCTCTCATCTCTCCAAAAACCGTGACCTTGCTTTCTCTCCAATGGAATTTTGTTGTAAAATTCTACAAAGCTAGCACTTTAAAGAGACAAATGAAGGTGATAGGGAAACCAATCCATGAGTTTGGAATGCAAATACAAAGCTTGGAGCTTCCGAAATACAAAGAAAAGTCTTGAAATTCATCCGATCAATGTGAGTAATTCTGCAACTCTCTTTGATTTATTCACACACAAATCACTCTTAGAGATCCTTGGCATGTTCTAGGAACACTAATAATGGTATCAGAGCGTCCTAAGTTTGATTTGAAAATCTAGGGTTCATGACTTTAATTTGGGATTTTTGTGTTAGGAGCATGAAATGCCTAAATTGATGGTTGGGTTATGTTTACATGATGTTCAATTGGATTTGTGCATCTTTGATTTTGTGAAAATTTGATAGGATTAATTTTCCCCAAAATATACCCCTTGGCCGAATATATGCCCTAGGTGGCTCATGGTGATGTTTTTGAAAATTAGCAATTGGATATGTTAATTGGCATGAAATGTATGTTAGATGTTGATTTAATTGGATTGAAATCAAATTGTATGATAATTTCCTTGCCAAAACCGTGAGTATGAAGCATGTGTAATTGATTGATTTTGCTTCAATTTATGTTAGACATGATTTGGAAATATTGAGCATGATTAAATTGGATTAATTAGTGTTTTGGAAACATTAGATTAATTGATTAATTATGTTAATTACACTTGAATTGGATTAATATGTAATTTGGAATAATGTATTAATTTAATTGTTGTAATTGGGCTTAATGAGCTTGGTTGGGCCAATTTTGGTTTAGGACAATTGGCTTGGATCCAATTGGGCCTAAAACCATTTCCATAAAGTCCAAATATGACAATTGGGCCTTTAAACAATTTAATTAGGCCTAATGGGCCTAAATTGATTTTTGGCAAAAAGGGCGATTCCTTATTGGGCATTGGCATCTTGGGTTTGATCCATAATGGCCAAAGCCCACGCCTAAAGAATTAATTAAAAGCTCATTGGACTTTAATTGAATAATATTAGATACTAATTGGGCCTTTGGGACCCATAAAGATTGGATTTAGAATCTAAGTCTAAAAGACACTATTAAAAGTGTAATTATTTAATTTGGAATTAAATATGAATTAATATTGGATACAATTTAAATTGGATTTGAAATTGTAGTTCGATATAATTCAAGAATACGTACTTTGAGTATTTATTCTTAAACGAGTTGGACTCGCGCAAATCAAATCGTTGTTTGAACATTTGATGGTCATCAATTCAAAGATTAATTAATTGGATTAGATTGATTGAATAACATGCTTTGTGTGAATACTTGGATGTATTGTATGAATAGTGTATATCATATGGATATTAGAAGGGTGAGGGCAATTTTGGAAATTGTTGTAATAAATTTAGAATTTATTAAATTGGACCTGCATGTCTAGCCTATTGTCTATATTCTCTTTGTATTTCTCTTCTCACCAATTCCCCTCAATGTAAATGAGGTTTCTTTAGAAGTATTATGTAATTGGGTAGAAGTAAGAATAGTGCTAGCGGGAGAGAGGAAAATGAGAGATTTGTTCTAGGAACAAATTTGTTATATATATATCCGTATATCATTATTAATTTATTTGGCGCCTTATTTTGCTTTTAGAATGCATGCTTAAGGGTGTATGATGAGACCTAATCAAAGATAATAAATTGGTTGTCAATTTACGCGAAAACCCTCATCAAATATTAAGCGTTTTTTCCTTCCATTGAGTGGTTCTCTCTCAAGATCCAAGATTGGCATTGGTTTGTTGGCCAAAGTCAAGACCTTTTTCCATCACGGATGTGTTTGAACCGCGTAAGCTTTGTTCCATATCGTATGTCTTGGGCGGTTGTGACTTGTTGGCCAAAGTCAAGGTCACTTCTAGTTCATCGACTTCGATTACGAAGCTTTCCCACTGTCAATGGGTCGCACTTAACTAGAATCATTAAGCTTGTTGAGCCAAAGCCAAGGCTTAGTTGATTTAGAGGAAAAATGTTAGGAAATATATTGGATATATGTTTCGGACTTGGAGGTCCACCTACTGGATCTAGGAATTGGATGAGATCCAATTGATCTTAGAGATCTACCTAGTTAAGTTTCACTTGTTGGCCAAAGTCAAGGTTGTTGTGTTATTTAACGAGATCATAGCCCACTAGGAAACTACGTTTCCCGAGTACTCCATATAGGGTTAGAGGCTCGCCGAAAAATAGTGGGAGGCAAGTATTAAATTTACAATTTTGTTTAAATACTTGCCAATACACGCTCTTTTATTTTAATTTATCGTTGTTATAAATATATATTAGTTGGACTAATATTGAATATTGCTTTCTTTGAACAGTTAGACTGTACAACACACAACTCCACTTATAGTTGATTATATAATTGGACTATAGTAATCATTACATTTTGAGTGTACCCAAAATCGTTGATTGAATAGTTGGACTATTACAATCAAGATAACTGGAAAGATTAGCGTCAAAGGACATAATCCTAGGTGAAAATGTCTTTAATGGCGCAAATTTTCCAGATTTGGAAATGAATCTCATGATAGTCATGAGAGCTGAGAAGTTACTCTATTTGATAAAGAGACCTCTCGAGCTTAAGCCCGGAGTTGAGCAAATAGTAGAGCATGAGCTTTAGAAGACTCATTGTGATGATAACTTTAGTGCTAAATCTGTTATGCTTTCCGCAATGACTCCTTAATTTTATCGTCAGAACTAAGGATTAGATCCTTATACCATGATGTTGAAATTAAAGGATCTTCATAGATCTAACCTTAGATATTAGAAGTACGAATTACAAAAGAAGCTATTTCGCTCGCGAATGTCAGAAGGTACATCTGTTGAGCACTATGTGTCGCAGATGATTGCTGACATCGAATAGCTAGGTTAGCTGGGCATTACCTACGAGGCCAAGACTTCCATAGATTTGATCTTACAGTCTCTACCCGATAGCTGGGGCAGGTTCATCAAGAACCAAGAGAAAACTCTTGGAGAGTTAATGGCTATGCTCAAGGAGGCAGAGCCAGAGCTTCTAAAAGGGCAAGAAGTGCAAGGCGTATCTTACTTCGACATCTCAGAAGGCCAAGACTTGGACGAAGGCTTCTGGGGGTGTGAAGAAAAGAGGCAAAGGCAAAATCATCACAGTCTTGTAGGAAGACTAAGGACATATCCCAAGACGTCTGCCTACATTGTGGCAAACGGGGTCATTGAAAGCGTGACTACCGTATGGACAAGTCAGACATAAAGGAAGTGAAGACGGGCAAGGCTCCGTCTTCAGGTATGTTTGTCATAAACATATCCACTGCTAGTTTTAAAATTAGATTTTGACACTGGATGTGGTACATACATATGTACTGATGTGCAGGATCTGCTGATATGCAGGAGATTGGCTTTAGATGAGATTGACCTACGAGTCAGAAACAGGATGAGAGTCATTGTTTTGGTTGTGGGAACCTAAGTTTTGGAACTGCCCTTTGGGCATGTACTTAAATTAGGAAACTGTTATAATGTACCTAGTTTGACTAGAAACATTATCTCTATATCTAGTTTAACCCGTTGCGGGTATACCTTTATGTTCATGAACACTAATTGTTTTGTTTATAAAGATGATATTGAGATATACACATTAGATGTGAATAACAGTACTTATATTTTGAATATAAACAAATCTCAAACATAAAATATGACAAACAAAAGCTCAAATTGAGTTAATCAGATGAGACTTAATTATGGCATTGTTGTCTGGGACACATTAAGAAGAATCGTATATCTACTCTTTAGAAGAATGGATACTTGGACAGATTTGATCCTAATTCAAATGAAGTCTATGAATCTTGTTTATTAGGCAAAGTGCCTAAAACGCCTTTTAGCGGTAAATGTGTACGTGCCACTGAGATGTTAGCCCTTGTTCATGGTGACGTATGTGGGCCCCATGTCTAGCTAGGCTAGAGGTGGTTATGAATATTTCATAACCTTTACGGATGTTGCATCGTGTTATGGTTATGTGTATCTTATGAAACACAAGTCGGAAATTTTTGAGAAATTGAAAGAGTTTCGACACGAAGTAAAAAAAAAAACAGACCGGTAAAAGTATTAAAACATTACGATTGGACCATGGTGGATAATACTTAAACATATGAGTTTCAAGATTACTTGAAAGAGTATGGTATTCTTTCACAGTGGACTCCTCCCGGAACACCTCAGTTGGACGGTGTGACCGAACAGAGAAACCAAACTTAGTTGGACATGATAAGGTTAATGATGAGTCGCTCTGAGCTACCAATTTCCTTCTGAGGATACTCATTAAACATTGCAATACTTATTTTTAATAAGGTTTCATGAAAATCTGTTAAACAGACTTCATATTAGATATGAATAGGAAAGAAACCGGGTTTCTCATTCTGAAAGATTTGGGAATGCTGGGCATACTCTAAACGTTTGGATGATACCAAATTAGAACCCAAATTCGATAAGTGCCTATTTGTAGGTTATCCTAGGGAAACCAAAGTATAGTACTTATACAACTCACAAGAGAACAATGTAATTGTTGCTCTCCATGCGGTTTTCCTAAGAGGAATTCCTATATGCAGTGGTAAGTGGGAGGAAAGTAGAACTCGATGAAAATCAGAGTGATATTATTCCAGGCACCGATCCCTTAAGGAACATGAACATTTCATCAGGGATAAAATTTTACCACAATCTTCTAATACACAAGAACCGCGTAAGTCAGAGAGAGTCAGAAAACAACCTAAGAGGTATGGGTTTCTAATCTCACCTCACGTAGATATCAATCTTATTGAGGATAATAAACTGACTACATATGAGGAACCGATACAAGCTATCGACTCCGCTTTATGGAAAGAGGCCATGAAGTCCGAAAAGGATTCTATGTATAACAACCAAGTTTGAACACTGGTTGATGCACCAGAAGGCATAGTGCCAATTGGTTGTAAATGGGTCTTCATGGTGAAGATAGACATGGATGACAACATACAAACGTATAAAGCTAGGCTTGTAGCGAAAAGGTATCATCATCAACATGGTGTTGATTACGACGAAACCTTTTACCAGTTGCCATGATTAAAATCCATTCGGATAATGCTTGCTATTACTACATATTTCGATTAAGAAATATGGCAGATGGACGTCAAAATCACTTTCTTTAACGGAAACCTTTTGGAGGATGTTTTTATGTAACATCCTGACGGTTTTGTCGTGCCAAAATATGCAAACAAGGCTTGCAAGTTAAATCAATCCATTTATGGATTGAAGCAAGCATTGAATTCTTGGAACCATCGTTTTGATGTAATCAGAATGGTATATGATTTAATTCAAAATGAAGATGATTCTTGTGTATATAAGAGGGTTAGTGGGAGCGCACTGACATTCATTTTCCTTATGTTGATGATGTATTGCTTCTCGGCAATAACATTCCCATACTAAAATCGGTGAAAACTTGGCTTTCATTAAAATTCTCCATGAAATACTTGGGAGAGGCAACCTTTATTCTAGAAAAAAAGATCTACTGGGATAGATCTAAAAGTTGTTGGTACTCTCTGAGAACTCGTACATTGAAAGACATGTACGCGGCCTGGTGTCTCATATACTTTGAGCATGTGGAGTCACAATCAGGCCAATTCAGGTGATGGTCGCTGGATTGATGTTAAGAACATCCTTAAGCATCTTAGACGAACTAAGGATGCTTTCTTAAGTTATGGAGAAGGAGAACTTGAAGTGACTGAGTTCACCGTTGCAAGTTTCCAAACTGAAAAAGACGACTGTAAGTCACAATAAGGGTACATTTTTTGGTTTAACAACGGAACAGTGAGCTAGAAATCTTCCAAGAAAGATACTGTTTCCATTGAACAACAAAAACGGAATATATTGATGCGGCTGAGGCAACAAAAGAAACATTTTGGATCTATAAAATTCCTAATTGGATTAGGAGTAGTTTTGTTAGCAGCTTAGCTAGGCTAAGGAATTACGGTCTCATCATTGATCCAAGTATATACTTCGACGGTTTTATCTAATTCGTAAGATCATACATCGGGGTGATGTGATGATTGAATAAATCACATCAGATGATAACCTTGTAAATCCGCTGGCGAAAGCGATATCTCAGCATAAGCATGAGCGACCCGTACATAGTTCAGGTGTTAGATATTTGAGTGATTGGCTATAGGCCAAATGGGAGATTGTTGGACAATTATGACCCATAGCATCACTATTTTGTAAAAGACATGGTGTTCTTGTACAAAATTAACTTTGTGACAAAGGAAATTGCTCTTTTATCATTTTGTAATTGGATTACTTAGATATATAAATGATAAAAGTCCATATGATTAGTACCAGATTAATAAGATATGAGACAATATTAAACCACGAAAGGTTTAATCATTAAATATCCATAGTCATAGTATTATCGAGACTGGACATCGATAATATGGAATAGGCTAGTATTGCACTTGTGCGCCTTATGGAAGCTTAACGGCATAGTTCCCATATATTTAAGTATTTCATACTTATGCAAGTGTGATATGAGGTTCTGTTTGCCGATGGTACGGGAACAACTTCGCTCTGGATAGACCCCTCGGAATCCCATTGGTAGTATGACTATGTGTCTATGGGAATCCGAATCAGGGTAGGTGTATTTGGTCTTAACTTGAGACTTGCATTGCTAATACTTGTGACAATCAGTATTCTTTGGTTTTGATTGTCCGGGGCTTTAACAGGTTCTATGTACGCCTCTTCTGGGTATTTGAGAATCGTAGTGTATTGGGTGTGATGTCAAAATGAAAGTATCACTTCAGTCATATGGAGATGATGATCACGCAGGGATACATAACTGGTACTCTTAAGTACTGCAGTCATCGGGATAATATGACTAGGTCATGATTATCCGATTATAGAGACTAGTTGTCAGTGATCCGATATATGCTTCGTACGGGGCAGACACAATTTCATCCTCAGGCCTAGCATGTAACATCCGATACTGGATCATAATACACAAGACACTGTATACTACGCCTGATAAAGATTATATATTCCTTTAAATAATATTTCTGGAGAATTGGGTAGGCACGGTGCTTTGCTAGAAGTCAACCATGTCTTGTAAATCAGTAAGAATGTGGTACTGGGTACGCATATATTCGGATAGTCTGATGACCGTATTTACTGTCAATATATCCAGAGATCTCTTGGGTCGCTTCCCAAAGATTCACCGATGACATTTGACTCGAACAGAATTAATCTGGGATTAATATGAGAGAGAAAATTAATCTTCGATTAATTACGGTAATAATTAATCTGGGATTAATTAACAGAGAGAGAATTAATCTGGGATTCATTACGTCGAGAAATTATATTGGATTAAATTTGTCGAGAAGAGAGAACGCAATTAATTTGGAATTAATCGGCAAAATGAATTTAATAGTGAAATTAGATTTTACTATTTAATTAATTAGGCTAAAATAATATATTAGATATATTAATTGAAATTGAATTTCAATAAGGAATTAAATTGATTTTTAATTCTAGCGAACGAAGTAATTTAGAATTAATTCGTAAGCGACTTTCGTAATAATATTGCGAGGCATTATTATTTAATTAAGTTGGATTGATTAAGTCGCAATGATAAATTTGTTTAATTCGGAATTAAACGAATCCGGGCCCGAGCGAAGTTGTGTGTTGAGTTGTTCGACTTAAATTTGGAATTTAAAAGTGGTGGGACCCACTTGACTTACATCAACATGTTTGACATGTGATGGAAGTTGTTAAAGGTTGTGTAAGAATAGGATTGCTTATTCAACACACAAACAAAAACCAACACACTTTGTTTTAATTTTGGAAAGACATATACCAACTTTGGAAGTCAACATTTTGTATTAGATTTTGGAAATCAAAATACACTATTCATCTTCTCTCATCTCTCCAAAAACCGTGACCTTGCTTTCTCTCCAATGGAATTTTGTTGCAAAATTCTACAAAGCTAGCACTTTAAAGAGACAAATGAAGGTGATAGGGAAACCAATCCATGAGTTTGGAATACAAATACAAAGCTTGGAGCTTCCAAAATACAAAGAAAAGTCTTGAAATTCATCCGATCAATGTGAGTAATTCTGCAACTCTCTTTGATTTATTCACACACAAATCACTCTTAGAGATCATTGGCATGTTCTAGGAACACTAACACTTAAACCTAAAATTCATTCGTCAAATTTATTTTAAGTTTACCCGATCAATCTTATTAGTGGCCAGTTAACAAGAAGCATTAAGCTTAAGACTTAATAAGTAAACCTTTATATTACCCAAACTATAAAATAACCCCTTATAAACCGATGATATTGGAATTCATCACAACCTCAGATAACTAACTTAGTTACGACACATAACTAGTGTTGGAAATGGTGATCGAGCACCAATCTCTTTTTGTGTGAATATTTGATATTTATACAATATAATATTTATTTTATCATGGTTATTTATTTATTAATATGGTAAAACTCTTACTTTTATTTATATATTTTAAATCTAAGAGTTAGATTACTCTAAGAGTTAGAGATTTCGAGTTACACTCGGAACCTTATATGAATTTAGTAAAGAGGCGAGAGTTACAACATACGGTGATATAGTTACAAGAGTTGCAAATGGTGTTGATAAATATCACACATTCTCTCAAAATAAATTATTCATGGTCTAGATATATTGGCATGGGTCGGTCATTATATTGGTAAGACTAGTGCATTGTCTATATATGTAATGGACATATGGTTTGTCTCAACAGACTGTGAGCTTAGCGGAAGGTCATATAGAAATGCAGATATTCATTAGTTGAATGAGTATTGAACAAACTCATAAAAGATGACTAATAGATATTCCATAAGACTGTCAATAGTTGTCTTTTTGAGTTGAGTAGTTATTGTGGTCATTTGACTTGAGATACCACGGTGGTCTTGTGAGTGATCCTATGTGTCTGATACCATGCATGTCAGAGACCTTTTATGGTCTGACCCTGGATGACTGTTAGGTATAGACTGATGCTCACGACGATCGGTGTGTGTTAATATGAGGATTCGCCAATCCATATGGTTGGATTTTATTTCCAGAAATTTTCAGAGTATATTCCGGAAATCTTTTGGCCAAAAGTTCGTCGAAGAAATTATTTTCTTTGACATTATAAATAATATTGAAAAAAGTTTTGCATATATTATTTATTAATGGAATATAATGATGAAAAGTTTCATATATTGAGTAGATAAGGTTTTGACAGTATAACTATAACCTTACTCAATTAGAAACGGTAATGACGAAGAGATTATACATTAGCATTTTAACCTCGACTTGTATGGTTCGACATGTCGTATTGTTTAGTCATGATTTGTAGGTGGACAAGCCTTCATGAAATATGTATACAAGTATATGAGATATATAAGTATATATATATACGTAATAACCGAACGTGTGCCTAGAGAGTTCCATTATATTGAGTTTACTCGTTGAGCACTAGGGCGACCTCTCGTCAAATGTTGACAAAGTATTTTTGGGTATTTAAGATTAAATTGTTTAATCCGATAATTCTTGTGATGAATTGAATTAATTAATTTTATATCAAGAGTTGATATAATTTTATTGTATAATAAATGTAAATTCGATTTACATTAAATTAGTAATTATTTTATGAATTAATTTAATTATTAAATTAATATATAATATTAATTACTTAGATTATGGAAATAAAGATTTTAATTAGTTAAAGTAACTAAGGTAAAGCAAATTGAATTATTTGGTTAAAGTAACTAAATGATTCATAAAGGTAACTTAGTTGCTAAAGTTGGTGAGATTAAATTTTAACCTTGGTTAAGTTAAGCTTTTTGAAACATGTGGTGTGGAGTAAAGATGCTTTTAAACCATGGTTTAAATTTATGGCTATGGTTTGTTTTTCTTTAATTTTATTAATAAAAACAAAATGAAAACAACAAAAGCAATTTCCCTTCTTGTTTCTTTCACCACTGCCTGCCGAAAGCAAAAAGTAAATTTCTTCTTCTCATTAAAAGCTTGCTGCCGAACCTGGAACAAAGAAAATTAATTGAATTTTTTTTGTTTTGTTTTCAAAAATCCAACCTAAATCTCACCGAATAATACCCTATAAATTATCAAGACCATGGAAATTAATCTTTAAGTGTTAAGGATTAATTGTGTTCTTGAAGTTCTTGATTTTTCCTAGGGTTCAAGAGTTTAATTTTGGGAAAATCTTGGTTGCTACTCTTGAGTGATCAAACCACATTTTGATCACCAAAACTTGTTCTTGAGAGAGCTCAATTTGGTGGAGTTTGAAGGAGTTCAAAAATTTAGAAGATTCAAAGAAACTTGGATGCAACCATTCACAAATTGGGAAGGCTTGAAAGCATCTTGTGGTAAATTCAATTTGTAAAATTATTGTTCAATTTGTTGATGATTATTGTTGAGAAAAATTGTTGTGGATTTGTTGGATTAATTGGAAGAATGTAAGTGAGGAATTAGAAGCATTGAAGTGTATGAAAATTGATATATAGTTGATATAGAAATTTTTGTATACTTGGAGTAATTTTTTCAAGGGTTGGAAAATTATGTGTGCATGCTTGGATTATTTTTAAGTGTTGAAAATAATTTTTAGAAGCTTAGAATAATTTGTCAAGAGTTGATAAATGTATTAAAGTGTGTTGAAAAATTTTATTTGGCTTATGGTAATTATTTTAATGCATAGAAAATGTTTTTAGTACATTAGGAAAATTTTAAGTTGATGGAAAAAATTTTAAAGCCACTGTTAAGGACTGCCGAATAAAATAAAATAAAAATTATTCACCCGGGATTTGATCTCGGGCGGGTTCCGCTGCGCTCGGTTTTGTCTGTTCCTCACTCAACAAGTGGTATCAGAGCGATACGTGCTTCTAATTGTTCATGTTCCTTTACAATTTTTCTTAATGTAATAATTGTTGGACAATTATGACCCATAGCGTCACTATTTGTACTGATCACGGTGTTGTTGTACAAATTAACTATGTGACAAAGGAGATTGCACTCTTATCATTTGTGATTAGATCACCTCGATATATAAATGATGAGAGGTCCCTATGATTTGTTCCTGGACGGAGAATGATATGAGACAATATCAGTCCACGAAGGATAAATCATTAAATATCCCTAGTCAGAGCATTATCGAGATTGGACATCGATGAATGCGTAAAAGACTAGTATTACACTTGTACGCGTTGTGAGGGCACGACGGCATATTTCTCATATATTTGGGTATATGATACTCATGCAAGTGTAATAGGAGGTTGTGTTTCACCGATGGTACGGAAAACAGCTTCGCTCTAGATAAGACCCCCTCGGAATTCCATTGGTAGTATGACTATGTGTCTATGGAAGTCCGAAATCAGGGTAGGTGTATTTGGTCTTAACCTGACACTTGCACCGCTAATGCATACGACAATTAATATACTTTGGTTGAGGTCGTCCAGGGCTTTAACCGGTTTCTGTGTACGCCAATTCTGGGTATATCGAGAATCGTAGTGTGTTGGGTGTGATGTCAAGATGGAAGTGTCACTCCAGTCATATGGAGTTGATGATCGCGTAGGGATACAGAACTGGCTCTCTAAATAAGGTTACAACCGTCGGGATAATGGATAATATGACTTGGTCATGATTATCCGATATTAAAGAGACTAGTTGCTCGTAATCCGATATATGCTTCGTACGGGGCAGACACTGTACCAGCCCCAGGCCTCGCATGTGATCATCTGATACTGGACAGAAATACGCAATACTACGGTATACTACGCTTGATATAGATCATTTATTCCTGTCAGGATATTTCCGGAGAATTGGGTAGGCATGGCGCTTTGCTAGAGGCCAATCTTGTCTTGTAAATCGGTATAAACGTAGTACTTGGTACTTACGTGTTCGGATAGTCCGACGACCGTAATTACTGCCAACATATCTGGGGATCTCATGGGTCGCTTCCCAAAGATTCACCGATGACGTATGACTCACACTTTTAATTAATCTGGGATTAATTAGATGAGAGAGAAAGTTAATCTGAGATTAATTGCGGAGATATTTTATCTGGGATAAAATATCATTTAAAGAGAGAGAACGATTAATTTGGAATTAATCGGTAAATTAATATATTCGATATATTAAACGAAATTGGATTTCGAAACAGAATTAAAATTAGATTTTAATTCAGGCGAACGAATTAATTTAGAATTAATTTGTTAGCGACGTGAATAGTAATTATGCTTGGCATGATTGTTTAATTAAATTAGATTTAATTACGATGCAACGGAAAGTTCGTTAATTTGGAATTAGCGAACCCGAGCCCGAGTTTATTTGCGAGCGCATTCGCATTTCGAATTCGAGTGCGGCACACAAATCAAATCAAGCGTCAAATCGCTAGTCGCATCTAGCGTCACATCATTCGTCAATCAAGTGATGGATGTCTTTCACTTTGAGTGATTGACGCCAGTCACTATTCATGATTGATGGATTGATGTGAGTTGATGGGAGTGGTTGAAGCCATTTATTGCTTTGGTTTTGGAGGCAAAAATTGATATATGATTTTTGGAAAATCATTTTACCATTTTTTAAGTTAACAAATCAACACTCTCTCCTCTCTTCTCTCTTCATCCCCCACGCCCACAAAGGCTCTTTTTCTTCTTCTGTGAAGGCAGTGAACTGCCGAGACTCATGAAGGAATGGGAAGCAAAGTGCTTGGTTTTTGCGGCAAAAATCAAGAGAGCTAGCACTCCGAGAGACATGCGAATGTGATAGGGAAGTCTACCCATGAGCCTGGAATCGTTCGACGAAGCTTGGAGCTTGTTCGAGGACCTCCAATGGGCGCAAACCAGTGAGCTGTTGCAGTGGACTGCCGAACCAGTGCAGTGAGCAGAATGAAGTTTTTGTTCGTTGCCGCGTCGCTCAACCGATCGATGTGAGTATTTCGCGACTTTCTCGATTTGTATTCGCACTTATTTCATGTTTGTTATTCGATCCTATGGACCTAGAAACTCCAACAATAAAATGCCCATGCATACATTTAAGTGTTAATTACACGCTTTAGGCATTTTTGCACATGCATACATTTTATATATTTGTATGCATTTGACTTTGGAAAAATCTCTACGCTAGATCATTTAGTGTCATTATTTTAGTTGAAAATATGACATGGTCCGGATTGTCTATACTGTGTTAGTGAAACTATTGTGATTATTCCCAATATTGCTAAAGCTTGAGGGATTGGTTATAATGTTTTGTACTGTTCCGGTTAAGCATGAGATGAATCGAATTTAAGAGAAATTATTATCCAATATTGCTAAAGCGTGATATTAATATTAGTATCTTACTTTTGGCAATAGACAAGTTGATCTAAAAATTGAACTATCCAATATTGCTAAAGCGTGAGGATGAGATTCGATTTAGGACCGAATGTAAGAGTTGCATGAGATGCAATTGACAATAATTGTCTACCTTCTCGAATTTACAAAGGTCAATATTGCTAAAGCGTGAGATTTGCGTAAATGTCAATAAGGATCTACTTTGCTTTGTGAGATTTAAGAGTTAAATTTCTGTATTCTTGTTTGTAGAGATTATAAAGAATATATAAGACATTGCGAGGGCACTTTATAGAAAAATTAAATCCATATTCTATTTAGTGTTTTTATCATTATATTTAAATATTAATTTCTGCTTTATTTTATCCTTGTGTAGACAAAATGTCTGTGTCGAACCCGCTTTCACATATACTTGATTCGCATAAGCTCCAGGGTGTTGTTAACTATAATGTTTGGCTTATGAATCTCTGTATTCTTTGCCAAGCGGAGCAACTTGAATATGTTCTAGATCGTCCAATGCCCGCAAGGGTTTCAGATGATGCTTTAGATGAAAGGATGATGATCGGAAAGTCCTGTCATATATCTGGGATCTATGGTGCCGGAACTACAGAGGAAGTATATTTCGATGCCTGATTCCGGATCCATTTTGATGCATATGAAGGAACTATTCAGGGATCGACCACATGTAGAGATGCATAGGGCGGCTGTCGAGCTTTTTCATACTTTCCTCCCGGAGGGAAAACATGTTAGCCCACATGTGATGAAACTAATAGATTGTATTGAATAGCTCGAAATGATGGATATTCATATTGATAACTGCCTCAGGAATAGTGTGATTCTCGCATCTCTTCATAAGTCTTTCAAGGACCTTATCGTTAACTTTAACATGCATAAGATGCTTCCCATCTATTATGAGTTGCACAATATGTTGCTGACGGCTCAAGATGACATGAATAAAAATAGTTCTGCTTTCATGATCACTGGTGTTTCTTCTTCTAGACCTTCTCAAAAGCCTGCTGGGAAGAAACAGAAAAAGAAAAAGAAAGTCAAAGGTAAAGGTCCAAAGGTTGCTTCCGCAGGGGTTTCTAAGCCAAAAGATGAAGACAGATGTTGCAAAAGGAAAATGTTTCTACTGCGACATGTTTGGACACTGGAAACGCA